>JAJOZX010004998.1:60000-123419 GCA_023014485.1 Bathynomus jamesi | reverse complement strand
ACAGAAACAATCCCCGCAGTTATGGGCACAAGGCTATTTACTGGCTCATACACCTACAGCAGCAGACAGGTGTATACATAAAGCATGCCCGCAACACGGATGAAGTACCCATTAAGGTTAATGGTCGTGTTTTTTGGGTTGCTGGTTTAAGTGAAAACCATGCGACTGGTGAAAAGACTGTGTACTCCTTTAACGGTTGCTGGTGGCACGGGTGCCCCCGTCCTGAGTGTGGAATCGCAGGAGATATCCACGGTAGATCTCCTGCCGACTGTCTTGAGTGGACCCGCACGCGCGATCAACTTATAGGCTCTCAGTTCACTCACAAAGTTTTGTGGGAGTATGAATATGATGCACGGATGGAGACAGATGGACAGTACCGTGAAGAAATAAACACGATCAAGCGTACAAATCCCTTCAAGCTATACTTTCCGCCTACGGAGGGTGTGAAACTCCATTACTACGACTTCTGTTTTTATACCCCTACGTGATGAAGAACAATCCGTACCTCGTAGGTGCGCCTGAGAAACTGGTGGGACCTGACCTACCCACCATCGAGGAGTTCTCAACAAATTTGAACGGGTACTATTTCGGCCTTTCTTTCGTAGACGTACTCCCCTTCTCGCGATTTATGGATGCCTATCTATCTTACCCGTCGTTATCGATCACAAGCTTATGTCTCCCTTGTGCGTGAAGTGCGTAGAAAAGAACAATGGTGATTGTGACCATACAACCCACCAGCGTAAGATTAGAGTGTATATACAAGTCCAGAGCTGGATCTAGCTGTTCGCCATGGCTACAGCATATTGAAGATACATGAGGTGTGGAGGTTTCAGAAGCTACCCAACCTTTTCACGCCATATATAAACGTTTTTTTGAAAGATAAGGTCGAAGCATTAGGGTATCCGCGAGGAGTTGATACCGAAGATGAAAAGTCGGCCTATATTCAACGTTACCGTGACCGTGAAGGTATACAGCTTGACCGTTCCTAAATTGTAAAGAACCCTGGCAAGCGCTTTAGTGCAAAGTTGTGTCTAAACAGTCTTTGGGGAAAATTTGCACAGAATACTGGCAAAGGGAACGTTCATTTGGCACGTGAAGTCTTGAATTATGCCAATGCTCCCGATAAAGAGGTCATGGAGATCGTGAATGTAGGTAATACTTACATAATAAAGTACAACAATACCGAATTGGCCACAGACACCTCACGGGTGATATTCAGAGAGGGAGGGTGAATACATGCCTCCTATTGGTGAATTTCTCGGTGAGTTGACTGATGAGATCAAGAATGAGTATGGAGACACCGCATACGCCGACTCTTTTGTCTCAACAGGACCAAAAACTTATGGCGCACGGGAGAGGGTGGGGGAGGATATGAAATATATCGTGAAGGCAAAGGGTATCACGCTCAACCAGGCGAATCGGCGGGTCGTTAACTTTGAATCGTTGAAGGTTCTAGTGTGCTTGGATGATGATGATGATGATGAGGGCGACCGGCTGCCCCAACTAACTGTAGGCACCCACAATTTTCGGGCGCAGAAGCTGGGGGGCGTGAAGGAACTTAGGGGTACAAAGGTGTGCCGTAACACCTATAGGAAACGTTACCAGGTACTTGGTACCTATGATACCGTACCCTTTGGATACCATAATCTTTGATGCGTCTATTGTTAACTTATTTATTACACATTTTGTACAAATATATACTGTATATATATATATATATATATATATATATATATATATATATATATATACACCTTGAATATAATCTTTGATGTGTCTATTGTTAACTTATTTATTACACGTATTTGTAAATATATATATACCTTTCAAGGTAAACGAAGTAAAACTGTCCCCAATAAGGAGAAAAAAACAAAAGCCAAGAGTAAATATGGGGAAGGAATTATATGCAGGTATTATATAAAGATAATTGCAGATTTAAAAGAGGACAATGTATATATGAACATCCCCCAATATGCAATTTCTTCTATAATAATGGTCATTGTAAATTTGGAGACGGATGTAAATTCCACCACCCGGACATTTGCAGAACTTACGCAAAATACGGAACCTGCAAATTCGGGAATAAATGCTACTATCATCTCCCGACGGACTCAACGAACAAAGGAAAAAGTTTAAATGACAATAGGAATAAAAATAACAATAGGAACAACAATAGGAACACAATAAGCGAACAAGAAAATTTTTTCAACATCTCAGACACCTTACGAATGCTAAATGTCATCCACATGCAGTTGACACAGCTGGAAACCCCGAGCCAAATCGCTACCGGGCAAGAAGCTACCAATACAAGTAGGAGGAAACGGATCTCTTTCGGAGGATCATAGAGCAACGAATCAAGCGATATCGAAGGAAAACGAACTTGAAATGCACAAGGGGCAACGAAAAACAGAGAACATAAAAATTGTCCTGGCTAATATTCAAGGAATAAGACCAAACCAATCACTCAATAAGGTTTCGTACCTGAAAGGATTTATGGATGAAACAAGGGCGGACATCGCATGCCTCACAGAAACTCATCTTAAAGATTGCCAAGGAAATTGTGAAAACTGCGAACATTGTATTGATAAGAAAGAGATAAATATAGAGGGCTTCAACTTACTAAGAGCGGATAGAACGACGAGACGGAAAGGTGGCTGTGCTATATATGTACAGGAAGGTCATATGACAGAGACGATAATAAGTAAATCAAACAGCTATGTGGAACTCCTAGCAGTGAAAATAGAAAAACTAAACTTGATAGTAATAGTCATCTATAGACCTCCAAGCACCCGAACCGAAAAATTCTCGGAGGCCATTGATGACATTAGAAAGCTAATAAAGGCCATAAACCCTCCATCCCCCAATATAATGATCTGCGGAGACTTTAACTTCCCATTTATAAAATACAAAAAGGTGAATAGGAATATATATATTCACCAGGACAAGGGGGGCACAAGAGAAGATCAGGAACAAGCAAAAATGTTGATGGCTCTCACAAACGAGTTTATGCTGACACAGGAGATAACAGAAAATACCAGAAAAAATAACTGCCTGGATCTGGTATTCACGAATAACACGAACTTGATTGCTGATATAAAAATAACCCCAACCATTATCTCAGACCACAACTTAATCGAGATATCAACAAATATGATGGCAGCATTAGAAGACAATACACATATTGTGGAAAGAAGTAAATTCGGGGCCTTTAACTTAAACTCGAAGACTATAAATTGGGAATTAATCAGATCGCACATGGCCCAAATAGAATGGAGAACAATTTTCGAGAATAAAACAACTGAAGAAATGCTAACAACTTTGGAGGAAAAAACGCTGAGAATTTTAGAAAAATATGCTCCGAAATCACAGCCAAAAGGAAAGAGGAGCTGGCTAGAAAGGCAAAAGAGAAGACTATTCCGCAAAAGAAAGAGAGTGGAGGCGAAGTTAGGAAACTGCGGAGATAATGGCAGTAAAATAATAAAAGAAAAACTGGAGGGTATCGATAGGGAAATACAAGCCCTGATTAAGGACCATACAGAGAGGGAAGAGGAAAAGGCGGTAGAAGCAATAAAGGAAAATCCAAAATACTTCTATAGCTATGCAAACAGGAAAACAAAAACGCGCGCCGCTATTGGGCCCTTAAGGACGGGAAATAATGAACTAACCGACGATCCAAAAGAAATATCTGATACATTGAGAGCTCAATATGAATCAGTTTTCAGTACCCCAAAAAGTGACAAAGCGATACCTGACATAAATGCATTCTTCGAAGAGGAATTGCAAGGAGAGTAGTATATAACAGACTTTGAGTTTACACCAGAAGATGTAGCGAGAGCTATAGAACAAATGAAACTACATTCAGCTGCAGGTCCGGACAATTGGAACGCATTATTGATTAAAAACTGTAAAAATGAAATAGCTACACCTTTATACTGGATATGGAGAAGATCCCTAGACACTGGGGAAATACCGAGCATCTTGAAAAGAGCAAACATTGTCCCTATATATAAAGGAGGGGACAGATCTCAAGCAAAGAACTATAGACCAGTGTCATTGACGTCCCACCTCACCAAAGTATTTGAAAGAATAGTTAGAGAGAAAATTTATGATTTCCTGGAGACACGGGAAAGATTCAACGAAAATCAGCATGGATTCCGATCAGGTAGATCATGCCTATCACAACTAATAGAGCACTACAACAATATCCTAGATGCATTGGAAGGCAATGACAACTACGATGTTATATACACAGATTTTGCTAAAGCTTTCGATAAATGTGACCATGGTATAATAGCACATAAAATTAAAGACATGGGAATAACAGGCAAAGTGGGAAAATGGATCTACAACTTCCTTAGTGATCGTCTGCAGGTCGTCAAAATTCAAGGTATATCACCAACAGAATCGGAAGTACGCAGCTCAGTACCACAAGGGACAGTACTGGCCCCACTCCTGTTCATTATCATGCTAACAGACATAGACAGCGGAGTAAACAGCAATAGTATAGTAACATCCTTTGCAGACGATACAAAGATCAGCAGAAAAATCAGCGATGTACATGACGTGGAGGCCTTGCAGAGGGACACGAACAAAATATACAAATGGTCAGAAGACAAGAACATGTCATTCAACGCCGAGAAATTTCAGCTCTTGAGATATGGTAGAAAAGAAGAACTTAAACAGACTGCATATTATGCTCCAGATAGACAGGAAATTCAGAGAAGCATGAAAGCGATTGATCTCGGGATAATAATGCAGATGATGCGAAATTCGAAACACAAAATCAGATAGCGATAAATAAAGCAAAAAGAGTCGCCGGACAGGTTCTAAGAACGTTCAAGAGAAGGGACAGGACAGTAATGATTCCCCTGCTAAAAACACTGATTATACCAAAACTTGAATACTGCTCAGTTTTGACGTCCCCAATAAAAAGGAAGAAACTAATAAACTAGAAGAAACGCAAAGGCATTTCACAGCCAAGATTGAGCTGCAAAGAACTCAACTACTGGGAAAGTCTACATAAATTAAATCCGTACTCACTGGAAAGAAGAAGAGAGAGGTACATCATAATCTACATATGGAAAATGATCGAAAAACTGGTACCAAACCTAAAACTAAACCCAATTACCATTCAAACAACACTGGAAAATAGGAAAGGCAGAATGTGTAGTGTTCCCAAATTAAAAGCACGACAAGGGACCTCCTCAACCCTGAAGGAAAATAGCTTGGTTGTCAGGGGGCCAAGACTTTCCAACCAGCTTCCTAAGGACCTCAGAAACGTAACGGGGGTCAAAGTTGAAGTCTTGAAGAAAAGACTGGATGCCTGGCTCAGGACAGTACCAGATGAGCCGGGCGTGCCTGGCTATGTACGGTGGAGAGCGCAAGAAAGCAACTCGCTCCTCCACCAGGCCAGACCTAGAGGCGGGGCCACCAGCTTGACCTCCGTGTGAAGAGAGACCAACACACGAAACAACATAAGGTTCATAAGGTAAGGTACCTTGAATATTTCGTTTAATCAATAAATCGTGTTTCAATTAGCGTTTCAATTTCTCCTTTGTGTGTGTGTGTGTGTACACAGGAGAAAGTTCTAAGCTCCGCCCACTGTAAGACCAGCAACGTGAGTCATGCTACTACCTGGGCTTCCCTGCGTGCTCAGTTGATCGCAGTAAGCCCTGGACCTCAGACGTGTATTCTCCCGCGTAGGCAGAAAATAGTAATGGCTATTTAATATTTTTTATTTTTTTTTTTTGTTTTTTGATCATTCCAATGTATATTTATTCTACAAAGTGTCAAGATGTGGTGGATAGTGAAAAACTCCCTATTCCACCCTCCTTTGGTGCTTTTAAGGCTAAATTGAATCGTGCGAAGGAGCAAGATGTACAAACACTCTATGGCTATTCTGGTGAGAGCATTGTAGGGTTTCGTGGGACAAGTGATATATTGAACTATGTTGTAGGACTACACTTTATAAAAGCTTACATATACCGTGAAGTAAAGAAACAACACGTGCAGAAGAGAAGCAACGGATATGGATAGTGAGTCTTGTTGATGAGTGGTGTGACAAGCGATATTATTCATGTTGCATCATACCGAGTACTCGTGCCCTGCGACTGATAATGTAAATCTCGTCATCATGGAGAATCTTAAGTATTTTTATCACTATATTAATATATATCATGAAGTTTGTAGTGAGGTTGTGGCTAATGCCATGTGTGAGTTTTTAACAGACTTTAGAGACGAGTATCGCTTGTTAAACAAAAAGGAAAAATATGGGCATATGTTCCTCTCAAATAGTGCGCCGGAATGTGAAGATGTTTAGTTTGTGGAAATGAACGTGTGGTGAGTGAAAAACATTAAAACCGTTATAAAATGTGTTTAATTCGTTAAAATCACCCTGAAGAAAAATGTGTGGTGCGTATTTGGGGGAGCGGGAGTGATAAAACATTAAAACCGATATTACTTCGTGTGTCGCAGATGGAAAATTTCTCAAAACACCTGCCCAATATAATGGGATACAACGATTCATGTTGGAACAGCGCCGTACACGTTTCATTAACGTATGGTGTGACTCACTCCTCCCGTCGAGCCGATGCGTTGCATGTGGCTCATAGTTATCTCAGAGCTTGAACCGAGTGGACGTGCGCGCCTCGAATACGATGGAACTTCCTTTGAGCAGTATTCTCAACGCCGTATACGATGTGTCCGTGACGAAGTCGTTGCGCGTGTTCAGGCGTAAATCCGGTACCGTTAACTATGTACTGGAAACGGATTGTAGACAAACAAACAAACGGAATGTTGTTTATTTAAGTGTCGAGGAGATGAATAGAATCTTCGTGATAGTTGAGAAGTGGAGTGAAGATCGTTATAAAATTCCTGCAGGTGTAGATACAAGAAGAGAGCAGATTAGTGACACCCCCTCATATGCTGTTGTTTGTACGTTGTGTATAAATAACGATCGGCCATGCATTTATATACAGCTGATGTGGAAGAATGCTTCTGATGATAACGCTCTTGTCCCTACGCGAAACCGTTTCATCTTCAACAGAATGTTTGAAATCGTGGACGCGCGTGTTATGGATATGCTTTATTTTGATGCGGTTCTTTAATACGCATACACCGCTCTGCTCGATGGGTTTACCGAGTGTAGGGCTGAACAAGGTGAGAATGGTCTAGAGCTGGACGCTTATTTAAAAAGTTTAGACTCTTTGAAATATCATAAGCTTTGGTACAAAGCACTTGAGCAGTACAGGGCTGAGCTCACCTACACCGTTCACCCTGAAGAACTATTTCTTTATATAATGAGCAGCTGTCGTAACGACTTAGAAGATTATTTCAACTGTCACTATGCAGTGTGAAGAAGAGTTCACGATTGAAAAGCTCGGGTCGGTAGAAATAAACCCTCGCTTGGAAAGGCGTGTTTATAAACTTGTATTTGATGTTGTGGCTAACGATGAACTCTTTGCGCGTGCTTTGGATTGTATTCTAAGCGTATTAAAAAATAACTTGCCAACCGGATGTAAAGTGGGCACAAAAATAGTACTGAACGATATGAAGGCCATTTATATAGAGTATAGGTTTCCCTATACCTTGAGCGGTGAAATATTATTAAACCGCGTATACTGCGTAATGCAAAGCAATAACGATGTGATTGTAGACTCGATTACGTGTGAGTTTAGTGTATTGCGCAGTAAAACAAGGTGAATGTATTTATTTTCAATATATTTAACATAATTGTGTATATATTCTCCTTTGCTGCTAATTGATGGCTATACGTTTTGTATTTCTAATTTTTTATTTTGTGCGGTAGAAGATAAAGTGTATGTATTTATTTATTTAACATAATTATATATATATATATATATATATATATATATATATATATAATATATATATATCCTGTACTGCTATATTGATGGTTATATTATTTCTTATTTTTTATTTATTTTTGTTTTTTGATCATTCCAATGTATATTTATTTCCTATATATTTCCATAATATAATTGTGTGTGTATATATATATATTTCTCCTGTACTGTTATATTGACGGTTATATTTTTGATTATATACATATTCCTCATTCATATTTCTTAAACTATTATTATTTTTAATTTTTTTTTATCATTCCAATGTATATTTATTTTCTACATATTTACAATATTTTGTCTAAATAAACAGAACGATGTAATGGTGTTTTATTTAATTCTTTTGGTTGTAAACGAAAATTAATTATTCCAAATGGCTGGTTACGCCTTCTAAACCTACTGACGGATTTCTAAGCCAACTGTTAAGAATTAATTAAATAAGTGGCACAATCTGGCAACTCAACCTGATCAAGCCATTTACGCCTTCTAAGCCAACAGTCAATAATATATGTTTTAATTAAATAAATAGCACAATCTGGCAACTCAACCTGTACAAGCCATTTACGCCTTCTAAGCCAACTGGCTGATTAGGGGTCTTATAAGAAAACGGCAGGTCGGCTGAAGTGTTAATATACACTTGGCTCTGCCAGGTGAAAACCTTTCTTCCTTTCTCTCCTTCTCCTGTCTTTCTCTCGGGGGATAACGCCGCCTCCAAGTTTCATGACCCCTTGTTGCACCTGCAACATTCCCCATCCCCCCTTGGCAACATTGAACTGTTGCATTACCCTACCCTCCTTCACTGCATACCCTCCCCCTTTTCAACATACCCCCTCCCCTTTTGCAACATTGATCATTGTCTCTGCACCATTCTTGCACTCTCCCTTTTTCCGCCCATACTACTTTCCTCAAGTACAACGAACACTTATCTTGTTTTAAGTAGGCATTTAACTGCTGAAAAATGTCACACACTATGAATCTGTGAATAAATTATGAGTAAATTTTGCAATTGTCACTTGATAACCTCTTTAGAATCTTTATTCCTGAATGTGAAAGACAGAGCTTAGGAATTAAGCATTATGCAAATTGAATACATGCAAAAATTGCATATGGTCTTGGTCTCGGTCTCGGGTGCTTAGGTCTCGGTCTCGTTCTCGTTCTCGGTCTCGGCCATGGCAGTCTCGGCTACATCACTGTTATTATTATTATTATTATTATTATTATTATTATTAATAGTATTAGTATTTTATACCCATTAACGTAACTGTTAAGTATTCAACAAACTGTATAGCTAAAATATCTTTTGAGGAATATGGCAAAACGTTTAAGTTTAAGTAATTAAAAAAAATTTAACACTTATAGCATATGGGAAAGAATTACAAATGTCATCCAATCAATACCACCATGGTTCTGGAAGCAACGTTTGAACGCTTTTATACATGCATAGATATCCGTGGATAGCAAGTAGAGACTGCATGAAGCACTGTTTGCATCAGAAAAATGTTTACAAATAAATTGGAAATAAAAAATAAAACTCCATATAAGTGTTAACATGTTTTGAATCACCCTGTATATACCGACACTCATAATTCGCTGTGGACAAATTAAAACATGCTAATAAAAATTTAGCACAAAAGAAGAATTTTTTAATATATATTTTTATTAAAAATAGAAAGAAAATTTATTAATTTAATTTTAGTTAAAATAATTTTTAAATTTTAGTTAAAATAATTTTTTCTTTATCAAGGAGGAGTATCATATTCAACCACTTCGAGATGACATACTTAAAAAAAAAAAATTGTGTATAATTATTTATTTACTTTTAATGATGATAATGATGATAATGCTAATGATAAGCTTTATTGGCAGGATATAAATCCCATAAAATCAGTACAATATTGTTAAAGGTAATGAACAATAAGATAAATCAAACAATAATAAATTTAAAATGCTAATAATGATAATGATAATGATAATGACAATGATAATGTTTATGGGCAGGAGACAGAGCCCATAAAATAAAAAGGTAATCCATCAAGGTAATCAACGATACAACTAATTAAATAATAAACTAAAACAAAAACAAAAAAGGACTACGGCAATAAAGAACTAATAATACAGGGTAAAGAAACGAGACATAATAAAAAGAGTAACACAGCTTCATAGAAATAAAAAGTACATGTAATGGACCAAGAGGTCCACAGTCTAGAAGATAATAAAGCAGAACTGATGAATAGCTTGAACAATTGGATTGTCTGGGTTTTTAATTCTTCGCATTAGACTGTATTGAACGCGTCTTGTTACCTCAGGGAGGCTCGGAACGTTGCGGTTAGCGAACATTTGAGAGGCTGAGCATCTTGGAGGTAACTTATGTAGTAGTAGTGTATAGGATCTGTTGTAAAGCAAATTGAGGGTTCTGCAGGAACCTTTTTTTATAATTAATTCAGAGTTCCTGCTCATAAATATTAGTGCAGAAAGTATGAAAAAGAGTGTCCTTTGCTTCGCTTGTACAGAATTTGAAGTTCCTTATAATCATGTTTGCCTCAGCACAGTAACTTCGATATTGTTTCCTTGCGTCTGAGTCGTCACTCAGTTTGACCCAGATACTTAAATTCTTGGAGGAATTCTTGGAGGAATTAAATATGTACTTATTTAATTATCTGCTTTATTGTAACCGATTAAAATGTGCGATGCTGAAAAGCATTTTATTCCTTTCTCTCTCGATCTCTCTCAAGTTTTCTAAGCGCTGCATCGTTGATGAAAAGAAATTGCATTAAGTTACTACGTTACATTAAAAAGCTGTCCGTTACAAATCATACGAACGATGGATCACTGATTAATTTGTATTCCTTAGAAAAGTAACGCTTCAGACGAGATCCCATCCAAATTTTTAAACTTCTGAGTAAGATCGACAACATCGACTATTCTAAACTTTTTACAATTAATACGAATCCCACTCGAAGTAACGGTCGTAAACTGGAACTGAAACGGTACAGTACGAATATTTGTAGGAAATTCTTCACGTATAAAATTGATAATTGTTGGTGTAAGATCCCTCCTGAAGTCGTTTCCAGCGCCTCTGTCAATACGCTAAAAACCAGTTTCACCTAGTAACAGATGATCTTCTCAAGTGAATCAACGTTCTAATGTGTAAATAATGTTCGTGTGTGTGTGTGTGTGTGTGTGTGTGTGTGTGTGTATACAGTATATCCAGTTCCCATCTGCTCTGTAAAATTTCTCGGCAATTTATTTTCCCTATAAATTGTTGAGTGTTTTCTTCTTTCCTATTTTCAAACATACCTGCTGTGGTCGGTTGAGTTGAAGGTGAGAGCACAGCCTACGTGCTGAGGGTTTGAAGCGCAACTGAGGACTCGACGGGTGTTTTCTTTTAGGCCTAAATAGTGAGATACTCCCAATTCTAACCTAACCTAACCTAACCTAATCAAGATCAAGTAGGAGGGTGCAGGAAAGGGATCGCTGTGAGTCGTCCCAGGCACCTGAGTTTCAGTGAGGAAGAAAAGGTGAGATTTAGAGGAGGAGCGATGGTGTTCAACAGATTGAAAATTTGAGAAAAGGCCATGAATGTTGCAGAAGTTTATGAAAAGTGAGTCAGACAAAGGCCCAGAACATCTTGAATGGTCGGTAGCAGATCCAGCCCCTCTGCCCGGGTCTGCATTTCCGGTATCGGCAGCGGGGTAGCCAGAAGTGGGGACATTTATAGTCCCCTCCCCATGGGACCTCAAGGCTCTTGAAGTTGATGCCATTTTTTTTTAATTTTGAAAAGATTATGTATTGTGTAAGATGCATGTATATTAAGCCGGGTCGAAAATGGGAAATTTTTTATTTCTTAAAAAGTACACTATGTGAGAAATTTCATTTTATCATCTTAACAAAATATTAAAATATCAAGCATGTGCTACCCATGCTACCCCTAGCACATACCCTCCCCTTTTTTACCCTCATATTTGCATATATTTAGGTGGGAAAAAATGTTATTTCTTGAAAAGTACACTATGTGAGAAGGTTTTTTTATCACTAACAAAATATTAAAAAATCAAGCATGTGCTACCCTACTACCCCTATCACATGCCCCTCCTCCCTTTTTTACCTTCATATTTGCATATGTTTGATGTTGTTATATGTTACATGATAAGTTGTTTGTTTAATGCTTGATATTTTCATGTTTCAGAAAATAGAAATAATTTTTCAGATAAATAGAAATAATTTGCATTTGCTTTAATTATAATTTGAATTATCATAAATTATAAATTACATATAATTTGATTTTACTTCTGAATATAAACTATGACTACTAGAAGCAAGTCCTCAAATGCAGCCTTTGGATATCCTACGGAATTCCCAGCAGCTATGACTCCTTCAAAAGCAGATGTTATGAGACACTACCTTTTTGTGCGCCGTCGTGAAGAAGCTAAATCAAAAGGATCAGCAACTGCTAATGATTGTTACAGGGTTGTTGTAAAATATATTGAAGACAGTTGGATGAAATTTTCTTTTCCTACGATTAACACCAAAGGTATCTATTTTAAAGTCAGTCGATTAATAGAAGAAGCCCCAAAATTGAACAAGGTGCTGTTACATCGAAGAAATGAAAGTTTTGCTTTAAAAGTAGCTCTATTGATGAAATGTTTGATATATCTTCTTGTGAATGCTATGATAAGGGAATTGATAGGAAATCTTGCAGGTGTAAGGATAAAATACCAATGGCAGAATGGGAGTCTTTTGTGGGTCAAAAACAAAGAAAAAATCAGTTAGGATAGCTACTTCAACAAAGAAGAGATCTTCAGCAAGAGCCCAAGAAGCACAAAACCGTCAACTAAAAGCACAAAAAGAAATGACTGAAGCCACCAATGTTTTACCATCGGAATTTATAGAAAATACTGAAGAAGACATGGACAT
The DNA here is from genome assembly GCA_023014485.1 of Bathynomus jamesi. NCBI lineage: Eukaryota > Metazoa > Arthropoda > Malacostraca > Isopoda > Cirolanidae > Bathynomus > Bathynomus jamesi. The sequence goes on along the minus strand of JAJOZX010004998.1, from coordinate 110,643 downwards.
TATATTCAGAGAGTCAGGAAGTAGATTATGAGGCCGATTTAGAATTGACTGAGAATATTCAGAACAGGCACTCCTATAAAAACCTAGCGTTAACAGCAGATCGTTATCGTGTAAGTTGTAGAGCTGTAGCTGCAATAGTCAATACAGCTTTAAAAGATATGGGGATCCTTAACCACACCAACATGCTTGACAGAAAGAAATCGCATGGGTGAAACAAATACTTTTAGGTCTAAATCCGAAAATCTGAAGGTGGAGTGCCTTGGATTTGATGGAAGGAAAGATAACACATTAACTAAAAGTGGAAAGATAAAAGAACAACACTATGTTATTGTGAAAGAACCTGGAAGCATCTATGTGGACCATGTCACACCAGATAATGGAACTGCTCGCTGCATAGCAGAAGAGTTGATAACAATTATTACAGACTCGAACAGCACGGATACTATCAAAGCTTTACTGTGTGATGGTACTCCTGTAAATACAGAAAAAATTGGTGGAGCCATAAAACTGGTTGAAATTCATCTTAACAGACCAGTGCAGTGGTTGGTGTGCCTCTTGCATTTGAATGAGCTGCCTTGTATGCACGTCTACAAAGCCATTAATGGTAAAACAACAGGTCCAAATACTTTTGTGGGTTCAATTGGGAATAAACTGAAAACAGATTTAACAAAATTGGAGGTAGTTAAATATTCTCGCGTAAAGGGAAACATTGAAGAAATTCCAGCAAATATTGTGAAGGAGCTAAGCAGTGATGAAAGATGAAGATCAATATTGTCTGGCAGTGCAAACTGGAGACACTTCTCAAGATTTGCCCACTCGATCCCCAGGTACCCTTCACCATGCTCGCTGGCTACCTCTAGCCAACAGGGTCCTTCGATTATATATCTCAACGCCAAATCCCGATAAAAACCTTCAAGATATAGTCAAGATTATTATGCAGTTCTATGCTCCAGGGTGGTTTTGGATAAAATCTCATCCTAATGGTGCATATAACTTTTGGCATTTAATGTGCTTGCTTCGAAATTTAGATGAACAACATAGATCAATCATAGAACCAGTATTAAAGAATAACGCCTACTTTGCCCACCCAGAAATATACTCAAGGGACTAGAAATTAGGGAGCAAGCTATTCAGAAAATCATCCTTTCAAGAACAGGATTTTCAGGTACCAGAAACTTTGAGTTGCCTCGAACCCTCAAGTTCCACTCTACTGACTACACCGAGATGATCGATTGGCAAAAAGCGATCATTACTACTCCACCACTGCAAATCAATTTTAGCGACGATGAGCTACTCTTGGCTCGATGTAAGCCACTGGAGATAGCTTCTTTTCCATGCCACAGTCAAAGTGTGGAAAGGGCAGTGAACCTAGTAACAAAGGCATTTAGGAAAGAATAGGATATGACAACCGTCAAAAGTTTATCTTAAACTCACTAGAATCAAGGCGAAAACTGCCCAAGTTTGAATGGAAGGCCCAATGGAATGAGTAAAAAATATATGAAATAAAATTTCCTTATGATATTGAAAATTTCTTCCCTTTTGATGTGATAAGGAACAATGAAAAAGTGAATTGAAAAAGTGAATGAAAAAGTGAATTGAATTTATTATGCCTCTAATTTTTTCTTCTGAATATATTGTTGCACTTAATTAATTTTCCTAATACTGTACATTATTAAATAAAATATTATATTAATAAAGATTTATGTCATCAAAAAACCTGAATGTAGAGTAAGTCTCGTATAAATGGAATATTCTTTAATGTAGGTCAAAGTGAAAAATTGTGCCAGGGGTAGGAGGCTTTAAACAGCGAAAGTAATTTATGAGGGGGTTCCTGTGTTCCAGTCAAACCCCCTCACAATATGTACCTTTTCAATATAAAATTTCGACCCGGCCTTATGTATATATAGTGAGAAATAGGGAGAGAAGTGTGTGTTTGTGTGCATTCTGGACTGTTCACAGGGTAGATGAGATACGGAAAAAGATCAGCTAATAAGGACAAACAGGAGAAACGGGAGTTCCAGCACGCCCTATCTTCTGTTTAACGTCCCCCCCCCCCCCGGAGTACTTACCTGGTCAATTGGTGTCTACAATATTCTCCTACGAGGGAGATTGTAGACAAGACAATTTATCGCCAGTTGTCGTGCGCGCGCCCACATTATTTTCACGAGCTACAGTGGACATGCGAATCGGCGAAACCCCTGCTTATTGCCGACAGCTAAACTTAGGTAATAATAATATTTTTAATATAATAGAGTGTATATATGGTAATTCCTTCCGACGCTATTTTAAACGAGGTGTAAACAATAACGTTGCTTCTGTACTAAAAACCAAATTTAGCTATAGAGAGAAAAATCGCGAGCTTGAATCATTCCTCAAAAAACTAACAACAATTTGAACGAAATATTTAATTCCTCGTACTTTCTCTTACGACTCACTACACAACTCGATAACAACTCTCAACCTGACACTAACATCATCTGTCTGACAGAGCTTTTTGAGGGTGGAACTGCGTAACCTTAGTTCGTAACATTAAAAAGAATAACATGTTTCTACGAATATAAATTTCAGACTTTACAAACAATCCAGACGATTAACAGAAGGACTTATTAATTCCGTATCATATCTCTCTCTGGGAGAAAGTTAGTGGAATTTTTAAAATTGTTGAGGAATTTTAGAGATGTCTAAAGGTAGTTCGTATTCTTGTTAGAGGATATCATATGTTGATAAGCATATCAACATTTCTAGACAGTAAATATAAACCCGGGTATCGATATAATGATCTTATAATTATTAAAGAAGTAAGCAATGAAAGAAGCTGAAAAACGGGTAGTCGACTTGAACGATTCAGAAAAAGTTTAGATGATGATAACAGACCCTCACTATCTTACACCTGGTAGAAAGTTTCATGAAATCGCAAATACCAACCCATCTGTTTCGGTAAAAGAAATACGCTGGTCTGCCTCAAATAATGAATAAAATCAGATTCCCAAGTTGAGAGAGATATTCGTTTTAGTTCAACTTTTCTGACACTGTTCAACCAAACAGGTGACATAATCTTCTATAGCAGTTTTAATAGTGAGTTAGCCACATTTTAGCTTAATGTCTCTGATACTTCCTGAGCTTCAAATGATAATACTAACAAATTCATATGACAGGCGTGGTCAACAACTTTTACGATAAGAGATGGATTCGTGGGTGTGTGTGTTTGAGAGCATGCTGGACTGCTCACACGATAGATGAGACAAGGAAAGATATTGTTTAATTTATTAATGATATAGATGAATACGAGAGGGTTATAAGGATAGTTACAAGGAAATGAGGGTGCACAACAGCTTCACATTCGCGTCTAAGCAGTACCTATAGATTTCATTGAAACTTAAAGCATTCACTGAGAGAAGATTTAGTACAGAAAAGCATGAAGGTTGTGCTCTCACCTTCAACCAAACCGACCACATTGGGCATATTTAAAAATAAGAAAGAAAACACTCAACAGTGTGTGTGTATATATATATATATATATATATATATATATATATATACATACACACGGACATCCTTTACGTATATAAACGTCGATGTACTTGAGAAGATCATCTATTAATCTAGTGATCCACGGTTCGTATGATTTGTGACGGAGGGCCAAGTTTAGCTGAATTGTTCTGATTTGAACATTTTCAAGCCTTTGTAGGTCTTTTCTCAAAGATGGGTACTAGAACTGCGCAGCGTACTCATGGTGGGGCCTAATTAATGATTGGTGGAGAGGAAGAATAACATCTTTACTTCGGTACAAGAAATGCCTTTTAATGTAACCTAGTACTGTATCTTATTGCAATTTCTTTTTACCAACGATGCAGCGTTTAGAAAACTTCAAAGAGATCGAGAGAGAAAGGAATAAAATACTTTTCAGCATCACACATTTTAATCGGTTACAATAAAACAGATAATTAAATAAGTACATATTTAAAAGTAAATAAATAATTATGCACAAATTGTTTTTAAGTATGTCATCTCGAAGTGGCTGAATATGATAGTCTCCCTTTATAAAGAAAAAATTATTTTAACTAAAATTAAATTAATAAATTCTCTTTCTATATTTTTAATAAAATATTTATTAAAAAAATATTTATTAAAGAAATTCTTCTTTCGTGCTAAATATTTATTAGCATGGTTCAATTCTTTCACAACGAACTACGTATGAGGGTTGGTAATATACAGGGTGTCCGAGAATTATCTGTACAATGTTTGGCTGTTATTAAAAGTCAACCATGAAGTGTAGAAATTCCAGTGTTGTCCCATTTTACAGAGAATCTCATTAAGTTTTTTCTGATACCAAGTTTTGACAAGTTTTTAGAAATTCCAGTGTGTCCGAACATTATCTGTACAATTTCATCTTTTAATAAAATTCTTGATAACACACGTAAAATTCTTAAACAAGATTATTTAGAATCTGTATTTTCAAAAGTTTCTTTTATTAAAGTAACGTTGTTACAAACACTCGATATGTGCACCATTAGTGATTCGCAAAACATCCAATCGATACTCCAAATGTTGCCATGTACGCTGCAGCATATCCACATCAATTCGCTCAATAGCAGCTGTGATTCTTGCTTTTAAATCATCAATGTCTGTCACCCGCGTACATTTCTAAAAAACTTGTCAAAACGTGGTATCAGAAAAAACTTAATGAGATTCTCTGTAAAATGGGACAACACTGGAATTTCTACACTTCATGGTTGACTTTTAATAACAGCCAAAAATTGTACAGATAATTCTTGGACACCCTGTACTTAAACATTCTGCCATATTCCTCAAATAATATTTTAGCTATATATTTTGTTTAATAACACTGACGTTAATGGGTGTGAAATAATAATAATGATAATAATAGTGATGATTAAGCTGATAATTATAAGTCTATCTCATTATGTTACCAATTAGATTAGTCAAATTTTAAGCCGTTCTATCTGAAATAGAATAGTTACTCACGTGCTAAAAATAAAATATAATTTGTCTTAAAAGAAATTTTATATTTTTCTTTCATATTTATCATAAAAGATTGTTAAAACAAAAAATTATTCTTGGTTAAATCAATATTATTATGTTTCATAATCAATAATTAATCAATCAATTATTTTTCATAATCAATAATCAATCAATTATTTTTCATAATCAATAACGTCAATCAATATACAAAAACGAAAAGAGGACACTATGACAATCTTTTGTGTTTTGGGGGACCTTACAGATCATATAGGTCTATTAGGCTTTGGTTCGATTCTGTAACTATTACAAAAATCTCGAAGCTTTGATACTTGGTGTCAGATTAACATACTAGCTTTTAATTCGTTTGTCATTTTCTCTTTCTGCTCTCATTATATTTTATATACATTATATATTATTTCTGGGCTGCATTTAATAGTGTGTGTGTGTGTGTGTGTGTGTATATATATATATATATATATATATATATATATAGCAGCAGCCTGGTGCACAAGAGCGATATTCCCTGCATGCACAAACAAACAAACTCTTCATCATTAAGGAGATCGTCTATAAATGCACTGAAAACGATATCGTGCGACCGGGAGGGTTGTGGGCATGGTTAAGACTCGGTGGGGTGGTGCGTGGGGTCCAACGTGTGCATATGGGCGTGGGCGCGTGGGTACGGTCGTGCGACGGGTACGCGTGAGCGGGCTGATTTCTGGTTCCAGATGTCGCCCTTGCCACCTCTGCGGAACAATGACATCTCCAGAGGCTACGCCACCCTTAAATGTACCTCATAAATGTTTATGAAGTCTCCCCTTAACCTAACCTTTTCTAACACTCCAAATACGCCTGATAAGAGGCCGTGAGGACCGCGTGACGTCATCATACAAAATTTTCCCGTAAATGTAGCTCATAAACGGACGTGAAGAGCTCAAGGAGAAAATTCTCAAATCGATCCATTGCTGTTTGTCTGGATGCTACCATACTACTGGATATTGTGTATTCCTTCCTCTACGTATTCTTCTGCACTGTTTTCTGTGTTCTGTACCCCATTTATGTTATTTTCAGTGTATTCTGTCTCTCGTGGTGTTCCGTTGGTGTATATTAGTTTATGTACAGTATTTGTAGAAATTCCTTCCTCAAACAAATTTTGATCCATTTCCGTTCCTTTTCATCATTTCATCATTTTTGTGCATGTATATATATACACACACACACACACACACACACATATATATATATACAAGGCCAGAATAAGTCATGGGCTAACAAGGCTACAACCCAGGGGCCTCGCAATAAAGAGGGGCCCAAAAAAGCCAGAAGAGAAAAATGTTCTAAAATTTGTTTATGAATTTAATATTACCAAAACTGCCATAAAAAGTAGTTACCTCCTTTATATGACACTGAAATTCGTCTTATTTAAGTTCAAATATATATTCCTTCTTTCAAAAACTAATTTTTTAGTCCTTATTTGCTTCTGTTGTTTATCTTTTATTTTAATAATGTTAAATTGCGTTTAAGAGTCTCATGCACACATAAAAAAGATTCATGTAAACATATGAACACACACACACACACACACACACACACACATATATATATATATATATATATATATTAATGCGCCTCGGTGGTATAGTGGTTAGCGTCGCTGACTACGAATCCATCGGCCCCGGGTTCGAAACCCGACGGCAGCCGGCGCGCAGCAAAACCCAGCTGTTCATCCTTCCACACAATAAAGAAAGTGGTTGGTAGATAAATGGATACCCTAGGTGGCCTAGTGGTTAAGACGCTGGGCTGCTGATGGGGCGTGGTTCGGATTCCACGTTAAACTGTAGGTTTAAGGTGGAGTGAAAAGCTTGACCTTCGTCAGAATGAACAATTCGGGCGGAAGCTAACCAAAGGTGTGTGTGTGTATATATATATATAAATATAGATAATAAATTTTCTATCAGTCATGACGGATAACTTGTTGAAAATAGTCTCATATAATGTAAGGTCAGTGAGGAATTCAATTGTAGATGTTCATAAAATCCGTGACAGTGCAGATTTGATACTCCTGCAAGAGCACTGGCTACCTAAGCAAGAGCTAAAATTCCTCTCTACCATCCATGATGACTTTATGTACCATACGTCATCAGTAGTAGACTTGTCGGATGAATTAATGTACCGTAGGCCTTTTGGTGGTGTTGCTTTCTTAATAAGGAAAAATATGTGAAAACACATAAAATTTTTAACAAGCGATAATGTAAGGTTGTTAGGCATTGAATTACAAGTAAACGATGATTGCATATTAATTGTAAACTGCTATTTACCATACAACAACGGCAGTAATCTAGATGAATACATTGATTTGCTGTACAAAATTAAGTCATTATCAGATAACCCCAAATATTCTCACTGTATAATAACAGGGGACTTTAACGCGCATGTGAACTCGAATTCTTTGTAGAATTGGGTAACATGTGCGAGTCGGCTAAATTAAGTATAAGTGATGTAGATGTATTAAGGGTAACCAATGGTAATTTTACATACGTTAGTGATACGAGTGGTACCACCAGGTGGATTGATCATTGTCGCACTAGTAATAATCTAAAGGATCGAATTGTTACAGTTCATATTCTGCATGATTTCCTTCTTTCTGATCATAGACCATTAGAACTATTAATTAATTTTACCAATTTATGCGCAACACGACATAATAAGAACTCAATAGGTAAGAATAATCGCGTCGATTGGTCTAATGTTAACATGCAACAGAGAATAGAATACGAAGACAGAACAGGTCACCTCTTTAATAATTTAGAAATTTTGCATCTTGCCTGTAGTAATCCTTGCTCAAATGATTCTCATTGTAAACTCATAGATAAGTATTATAGTAAGATAGTATCCCTGTTAAGAGAAGCAGGAAGCCCCCTGACTAAATCTTACAACTATCATACTAAGATTATTCCTGGATAGAATGATTTTATTGCCTCCCTGAAGAGGGAATCGAAAGACGCCTACGATTTTTGGTGCTTTCATGGTAGACCGAGATTAGGACCAGTATACATGAATATGTGTAGAAGTAGGGGTCAGTATAAGTCGGCCATAATTACAGGCCTATTGCTGTCGCTTCCTGCTTCTCGAAACTACTAGAAAAACTCTTGTTACTCCGATTAAATGATTACCTATGGACATCTCCTAATCAGTTTGGTTTTAAAAGGTCCCACTCAACTGACCTGTGTATCTATGTACTTAAAGAAACCATATCTAAATACATTGACAGTAATTCAGCTATTTATAGCTGTTTCTTAGATATAAGTAAGGCATATGATAGAGTGAACCACAATATTTTATTTAAAAAACTAGAAGACAGGAAGGTTCCCATGTACATATTAAATTTATTGAAATTTTGGTATTCCCACCAATCTTTTGCCGTTAGATGGGGGAATGTACTATCCGAATATTTTTGCTTCTCTTGCGGGATGAAACAAGGCTCCTTGCTCTCCCCTATGCTGTTTAATGTGTATATTGACAGATTAATTGCTTCACTTAATGAGGCAATAGTGGGATGTTGTATAGATAACACAAGAATAAATAACTTAGTTTATGCCGATAATATGGTGCTAATAAGTTCCTCTGTTAAAGGTCTGGATCGGCTACTAAAAGTCTGCGAAGTGTATTCGCAGAAACATGATATTCTTTTTAATGTTACAAAAACTAAGGTTATGCAATTTCATCCTAAAAGCTGTAATCAGCCAGATGATATTAGGTTTAAAATGAATGGTGAAGTAATTGAGGAAGTACAAGAGTTTAAGTATTTGGGTCAAACTATTACCAACTCCTTGAGTGATGACTCGGATATAAGAAAACAATTTCGAGGCCTTTGTACTAAAGCGAACTATAAGGAACTTTCGGTTCTGTACAAGTGAAGCTAAAGACACTCTCTTTCGTACTTTCTGCAGTAATATATACGGACAGCAACTCTGGGTGAATTATAAAAAAGGTTCTGGCAGAACCTTAAATTTGCTGTACAACAGGTCTTTTAGACTCTTACATAAATTACCCCCGAGGTGCTCAGCTTCGCAAATGTTTGCTACCCGCAATGTCCCGAGCTTCCCGAGGTAACAAGATGTGCTCAATACAGTCTAATGCAAAAAATTAAAAAATCAACCAACCCAATTATTCATGAGTCCTGCCGTTTATCCTCTAAGGCCTAAGCTATGGAATTCTTAGTACGGAAACGTCTGTCTGTAGCTCCACTTAACTTTGACATTACTGTATTATTTCTAATTCTTCTTCTTCCGCAGCCTTATTAGCCCACTTCTATGTGGGGTCGCTGTTGCAGATCCTTCTTCTTCATTCACTTCTGTTTTGAGCCACCTCTTCCTCCAGTTCCTCATCACTATCTTTCTTCAGTCTATCCCGCCACCTCATCTTAGGTCTACCTCTTCTTCTCGTGTCTGGAATTTCCATCCTCAGCATCCGTCGTCCCACATACTCCTCCTCCCTCCTCTGGACATGCCCAATGCCCATACAATCTCAATCTCTTTTCCTGTGCCTTCTTGGAGATTTCCGTTACTTTTGTTGTTCCTCTTATTATAATTCATTCATAAGGTTTTGGCAAAAGTTTTACGGCCGGATGCTGTCATTGTATTAATAATACTTGTCATATGGACTATATTCATGAAAAATAACATCACTCAAAAAACCGAAAATCTACAAAAATCCCACGTAGTTTACTAATTTCAATGCCCGAACGAAGGTTGCAAACTTCGAGGAAACGTGAGATACGTGGGCTCAACCATAACAATACTGTCAAAAAAGCTGACAATGCACTTACAAGAAGGAAGTCCGAAAGATCACATGTGAAACATACACAAAATAAACCTAACCAGACAACAGATAGTGGAAGCAACAAACGTGGTAACACAAATAAGGGATGAGAAAAGACTTCATATCATCGAAGCATTAATAATAAAAGAGACTTTCCCGAAAATAAACAATCAGCGAACCAGGCAAGAACGAATCCTCAAGTTACACGTACGAAACTGACCAATCCCGTCAGTACACGTACGCGAAACTGCGGGAAAACCTCCGAAAATGAGCTATAAAAGAGAGCGCCCTGACAATCATCTACGCGGACGACATCACGCAAATAGTAACATCAAACCTCAGCAAAGAGCAACACGCCAACAGGCTGAAGAGACAAATTGAAAGAATCAATGAATTCGAGGAACGTTGGAAAATTCAGACAAACCAACAGAAATTCACAGTTATTAACATTGGCCTCAGGAACGTTCACGCACTAGAAATAAACAACCGAATCCAACCTTACAAGCAACAAGGCACAGCTCTCGGCCTGACCATCAACAGCTTTGGCTATAAAAATCACACCACAGCAAGGTCAAACAAAGCGAAAGGAGAGCTCAGTAAACTCTACCGTTTCAGGGGACTCTCTGTAAAAAATAAGAAGATGCTGTACACTAGGGCGGAGTGAAAAACTCATTTTTCGAATTTTCAAATTGGCTAGTGTGGAAAATGTGTGGAGTAGTGAGGAAATAAGCTGGTATAAATTTAAAATCATAACATTAATATCTTCAGGTGCCACAATGACCTTCAATATTTATTGAAAAAAATTGAAAAAAGCAGATTTTAACCAATAATTACAGAAGAGTCCACGATGCACAATAGACAAGAATTTATTCACACTTGTATAAAAATAGCTCAGTCAACCTTTAAAAAAAGTTTCTATTCTCTAAAAACAGTTTTCTATAGTCAGCTCACTCAGCTGTCACGTGAGTACCTCGGTTCAGTGTAGCTGTCGCTCTCGTAGCAGGTGGGTGTTCTGTTGTTGGCGTTACTCAGATAGTCTAAACTATATTTCTTATATATTTTGCATTTCTGTATTGTGTTGCCCTAAGTTTGCCATGTACTATTAACTGAAATTAACGTATAATTGATATTAGCTCTTTCTTTTTCAGATTTGTATACTTTCAAAATGTCTCGAGTTTGTGCAAAATCAACCAGGGCCTCAACTGAGTGCCCCATGTTTGGTATGGGGGAAGATTTGTGGCACAGGAATCTTCCTACATACGAAGGAGTTTTTAAATATTACTTGTTTGTAAGAAACGATTTGAAACAGAATACTAATAAAGATCCTTCAATATCTCAAATATTAGAACAAGTTGTTGATAAATTGAAAACAATTTGGGAAAGTGCTTCCGTCCCAATTCTGTCAGACAGGCGAATTGAAACAATGTTCAGAAGCTACCACGAAAAGTATCGTGTCATTATGAAGCCATACCAAAGCAGAAAAAATTCTGAAGCTTACAAAGCAAAGATTGATATGTTCAAAAAAGAAGCACACACGAAACTTTTTGACATTGCAGCGTGCAAGTGCAAAGTACTAACACAATGTTCTTGTCCCAAAGAAAAAACGGTTCCAAAGGAAGAAGTGACGTTCCTCTTAGATCAAAGGAGTGAAAGAAAACTGTTTATTGATAGAGTAGATATTACACTCTCAAAGAAAAAAGCATCTACGTCGCTAAGAAAGCAAAAAGAAGCTGTGAGGCTCACCAAAGAATCTTCACAGGAGAAATTGCAGGATACAAATGTTGAATTATCATCATCGACATCAAATAGTGAAAGTGAATCTGGCGAAATATCAGACGATACATTTCCAGAGCAAGTTAGATCGAAGAGAAAGCTCGAACAACCTGAAGAACAATTATTCAAGAAAAGGAAAACTACAAATCTACCTTCGGTGGCTACTGCTTGTGACAGGACTGCAGTTTCAGATCGAGCTGCAGCATTCATTGTTAGTGCAGTATTGCAAGATATTGGAGAAGTTTCTATTGACAATACATCTGAAGTAGTGGATAGGAGTAAAATCAGAAGAGAAAGACAAAAGAAGAGATCAGAAATTATGAAAGATCAAAATCAGGTCCCAATCAGAGGAATCTATTTTGATGGTCGAAAAGATTCTACACTCTTCCAAGAAAAAAAAAGAGTCCAAAGTATATCAGAAGAAGGTAACAGAAGAACATATCACTTTAGTGAGAGAACCTGGTTCAGATTATTTGGGCCATTATTCTGTGAATTCTGGATCAGCTGAAGAAATATGTAAAGGAATGTTTGAGTATATTGGAAATAATGACATGAACCTGGAAAACCTTGTTGCCATTGGATGCGATGGTGCAGCAGTCAACACTGGAGAAAAGGGAGGCGTTATAAGGCTTATAGAATTGAAGCTGAAGAAGCCAGTTCAACATTTAGTGTGCCAGCTCCATGCCAATGAATTGCCATTACGCCATTTAGTTGCAAAGCTGGATGGAAAAACATCTGGCCCCGCGGATTCACTGGTCCTATTGGCAGGGAATTAGAGAACTGTGAGAGTCTTCCTATTGTCGAGTTTGAAAGGATTGATGCTGAGGAACCAACTGTAGACTGTGAAGATCTTAGCACCGACCAAAAATATCTAATTGATATTAATCAGGCCATAACAAAGGGATATTGCTCTCCAGATCTTGCTCATCGTAGTCCAGGCAAAATGGCACATTCACGATGGCTGACTACAGCAAATCGTTTGCTTCGTCTATACGTTTCAACTGTAAGTCCATCTGAGAACCTCATGAACATTGCTTCTTTTATAATGAAGGTCTACATCCCAATGTGGTTTTCTATTAAGCAAAGTACGTCTTTTGTCAATGGCTCAAAACATTAATAAATGCAAAAAACTTCACTTTTTTACGTGAAGGTCAAAATAGAATAAAAACCCACTCTAATAGACAGAGTTTATTTCCACGACAGTTTCGACGCCCACTGGCATCCTCCTCGGGTGGATACAGAAACACAAATGAAACAAAACAAGAGGGAAAAAACAGTTCAGGGATCGACCGTTAAGAAATTCGCACCTAGGTTGGATTCCATTCTCTCGAGACAGGAGGGGCATTTTCATTAAGTACATTCGCACAAATTTTAAAACTATCTTCCTGTTCTAAACATACAGATTCTATTATTTTTACATAATTATTACATTTATAATTAAATTTATTACATTTAATATTGCATAATTATTAATTACAGAAATTATAAATTTATTATTACATTGGTTATTACATTGTTGTTTATTATACAGAAATTATAAACCGAAAAAAGAATGAAAAAAGGCGATTAGGAAATAATCCAGAGACCATTGAGAAATTCGCACCTAGGTTAGATATCGTTCTCCCGAAACCAGAAGGGCATTTTATTACAGGGTCAGCTTATAACTACATTTCCACAAATTAAAAATATCTTCTAGTTCTATACATACAGATCCTAATGTTTTGACATACCGTAAAATTCGGTGTACAAGTCGATGTTTAAAGCCTTAAAAAATATCTTTAAATTTTAGTGTCGACTTATACAACAAGTATGAAATCAGAACCTTAATCCAAGAGAGGTAAACTGGTGCACATGATCAAGGATGAGCTCAAATACAGATATTGAATTACACTTTATTTATTACAAACACAGTTAAAAGGTTAAAAGACAATAAAAAACTTTAAAAATTTAGTTAGGATTAGGATCAAGGTCGCCATATGTATCTGAATCTGAATTGGAATCGCTTAAATTGTTTGCTGCATCTTCTTCGTTATCACTATCTCTCCACAACAAACCATCTTCCATCCCATCCATTTATTACTAATCCCACATTTTTTGAATGAATGGTTGGTTGGTTAGTGGAGGAGTGGGGGATCGACTTATACAAAGGATATATCTTGAAACACGAATTTCTTAAGCAAAATCTTGGGTCGACTTATACACCACGTCGACTTGTACACCGAATTTTACGGTAATTACTGCATATATTTATTTCCACATTAATTACTTCCATTATTACATTTACTAAAAGCGAGTAAGGAAACATTCCAATCCAGAGACATTTAAGAAATTCACACTTAGGTTCGAACACGTTCCCACGACTCCGTAAGGGATTTATGACCAAGAATCTCATTAAAGGGTCTAACTTATAAGTACCTTCGCACAAATTAAAATTATCTACTTTTCTATACACACAGATTCTATTATTTTTCTTTTGACATAATTATTACATTTATAAAGTACCTTACTTGATTCCCAATCTATAGCATGATTATTTTGGCTAGCGTGATAAAAAATGGCATTATTAGTATTACAACTTCTGAAGGCATATTTGTGTTCTTTGATACGGGTTTCAATATTTCTTCCAGTTTCTCCCACGTATACTAAATCACAACTTTTACAGGGAATGCTGTAGACAACAGGCTTGTTCCTCTTTTGCAACGTTATTCCTAACCAATTTACTTTTTTCACGGTAGACGAATATTTGAACGCCAAAGCAAACTTAAATTCTTTCGTCAACGGTTTTACTCTTCTAAGCCGGCAATGTAAGGCAAACTCACATATTGTTTTTGGTTAACTGAAGGTTCCCGAGGGGCATAAAAAATTTTCTGGCTTTAAAATACGCCTTTCTGATAAACCACTCAGGATATTTTAAATCCTTAAAAATGTTCCAAACCTTTGAATTTTCCGGATCCAGCAAATGTGGGCTACAAATCCTGAGTGCTCTTAGAAACATGGAAGAAATAATTGAGCTTTTAACCCCTTCATCATGATATGAAAAATAATGAATGTACGAATTACAATGTAGTTATAAGCTGACCCTGTAATAAAATGCCCTTCTGGTTTCGGGAGAACGATATCTAACCTAGGTGCGAATTTCTCAATGGTCTCTGGATTATTTCCTAATCGCCTTTTTTCATTCGTTTTTCGGTTTATAATTTCTGTATAATAAACAACAATGTAATAACCAATGTAATAATAAATTTATAATTTCTGTAATTAATAATTATGCAATATTAAATGTAATAAATTTAATTATAAATGTAATAATTATGTAAAAATAATAGAATCTGTATGTTTAGAACAGGAAGATAGTTTTAAAATTTGTGCGAATGTACTTAATGAAATGCCCCTCCTGTCTCGAGAGAATGGAATCCAACCTAGGTGCGAATTTCTTAACGGTCGATCCCTGAACTGTTTTTTCCCTCTTGTTTTGTTTCATTTGTGTTTCTGTATCCACCCGAGGAGGATGCCAGTGGGCGTCGAAACTGTCGTGGAAATAAACTCTGTCTATTAGAGTGGGTTTTTATTCTGGCTCAAAACATGTTTTCAAAACTATTGAACTAACAAGAACATTGAATGACGAAGTAAAGGATATTGTAACCCTGTCATACAAAGAAATGCATTTTTGCAAATCCAGAAAATATTCTAGCATCAATGATTCATGATGACCGCAGCGCCATAAGAGAATTAGCGTGGAGGCGAATAAAGAAAGCAAGGCAAACAAACAAGGAAAAAGTTGTGAGGCGTTTCACAGTACCTGTTATTCAATTTGAAGCTACTGATTATACTGATTTAATTAATTGGCAAAAATGCATTGTCACTGAACCACCTGTGACAAGACACCTGACAGAAAATGAGATTGAAGAATTCATAGAAAACAAGAGTACCCCTCCATTCGAGAAATTCCCTTGTCATAGACAAGTAGTAGAAAGAATGGTAAAATTAGTGACTGAAGCATCATCAAAAGTATTTGGATTGAACGCGCGAGATGGCTTCATAAGATCAACACTTCAGTCACGTAAAAAATGCCATCATTCGAAAGTAAAGCTGAATATAAAGTTTAAATAAACGTTAATAAGAAAAAACATGCGCAAGGATGGGTGGTTGGGAGGGCATGGGTGGAGCTCGACACGCAGCCACCTCCTCGTGGTGAGTTCTGGATTATTTAGATCATTAATCAAAAGAACATTGATCTAAATAAACTAAGAGCTGCGTAATTCAGTAACTATTTTGGTAATTGGAACACTTAATATATAATAATAACAAGTAAGTTTCAGTTATTGTACTAATGCAGAATATAAGAAAATCATTATATTTTCACTTTTTTCGACGGCTTTATGGCACCTGAAGATATAATTTCGCAGGACTAATATTTATGCACAGTCATTATCTATAGCACCCACATATTTTCCGCACTAGCCATATTTGAATTTCGAAAAAAAGTTTAAAAACCTCATTTTCGATCGGCCCTACTGTACACGGCGCTCGTACGGTCTATCCTCGAATACCCGGCAATTCCACTGCACACAACGAGCGACACAAATCTGATGTTGCTACAAAAAATACAGAACGCTGGAACAAGATTCATCCTGGGGAAACGACTCAGCGACAGGATATCTTCCCAGGCACTGCACCAACAAGCAAACTTACCAGCCCTCAATGTGCTTCTGCACAGTAGGGCGGAGAAAACTTGGAGGAAGGTACGAAACACCTCTCCACATACCTATGAAGAACTCGATATTGGACCTCAGCGCGGGAGAGAGTACTTCTACTTCAAGAGAAGTCTACCCCGCAGCAGAAACCCCCCACCAACGGCACTTTTGTACCGTAAAAAAAAAAAAAAAAAAAAAAAAAAAAAAAGGTAGAAAACCCAAACTAAGCTAACAAGTCAAGCACCCTACAAAAGCTTGAACCTGCGCATCCTTGGTGAGCCCGAGGACCTATCAACTCTTCATCTATATTTCCCATTTCCCCACTTTCTGATATCACTCCTACAACTCTAATTTCACCTCTTATAACGTCAACAACAACAACAACAGAAATTTTCATTCTACGCAGAACAGCTACGAAGGTGGCTCCAAACGAATTCACTGAAGATGCTCGAGGACAGAGCGAAACATCAGAAAATTTTGGAAATATTATTTATAATTTAACAGCATTATTGAAACATGTCATACGGAAAATTGAGAAGACTAATAATAAATTAATAAATAAAAACTACGGTCGATTGTTCAACCAACATGTTTAAAGGAAAAGCTGTGCCCCAAATATATATATATATATATATATATAATATATATATATATATATATATATATATATATATATGTAAAGAGAGAGAGAGAGAAGAGGAGAGAGAGAGAGAGAAAGCATATATTATATGTTAATTTAATATCATGCTATTATATTTCATACATTTTCTTTATTGTACGACTGCACATTAAACAAAGGTAAAGTACGTTTTCTTTACAAAAAATACACTTTCAAATTTGTTATGTATTGTGAATTCTTAAGAGAAACAAATAGGTTTTAAATATGTGCAGATTCATCCTCTCTCTCTCTCTCTCTCTCTCTCCATCTGTAATATCCCTTCAAAGATTTCGTGTTAAATTCTATCCTTTTTCGCAGAGATCGAACTCGTGGTCGTGCTAGCTCCATAAAATTGCCTTGGTGAAGAAGGGAGTTCCTTTTTCTGTCTTATATAGCTCGGCCACTCCATCTCACTCGGAGATATCTGGTTTCTGCCGAAAGTGTTCGCGTCACTACCTTATGTTACTTATGCTAAATTGTTTTGGTTCTCCAAGAACAAAGTTATTCCTCCTTTCCCCAATTTAAAAGAATGTTGCACATTTTGCATTTTTTCTTCCATCATCAATCCTTGCATGGATTGATGATATTTGGTTTCTCGTGAGATTAGATGTACAAGTATACCGTTTCTTCTATTATTTCCTTCGTATAGATGATGGAGTATAATGTATATCTTTCTAACCTTCCTTCCTCCTTTCGCTCGTACTTGATGAAGAACTTAGAGGAGTTATAAAAGTTGGTTGTGCTTCTAATGAATCTATTCGTTAATGTAGTTTTATATCCCCTTATCTATCTTTCTCTCTTTTTTAATAAGACGTACATATATAGAGTTTCTATAACACATTTCCCTATAATGTAAAAGCCTTTTAGCCTATTTATTATTATAAAGTTTTCCCTCTTTCTTCTAACTGAGTAATTTTTTTTTTTTTATAGTGAGACGTCAGAGCTGCCTGAGCAATATTCCAGCTTTAGTGTTGTGATCAAGGTTTTTTCAAGAGAGGAAGTGTTTTTTATGCCCAAGTCGTTTCAAAAGTCTGAATATTTATGTCCGTTTTTTATTTATTTATTGTTAAATATATCTAGTTGTGAATCTAAAATGTTGGTGTTATTACTATATATAGTAAGTCCTGAACTCATATACGAGTCTATATATATATATATATATATATATTATATATATATATAATATATATATATATATATTATATATATATATATATATTTATTTTTTTTATTTTTTTCCTGTCCATTTGGTGTATATAGAAGTTCATATAGTTTAGTTCCTTATTTCTTCCTTATATACATTAGCTTGAGTTCATTTTTTTTCGGTATTCAGTTTTGTAGTTTTTGGCTTCTGACCCTTCGTGTCTATATTTTTATATAACGACTTCGCATCGTTTGGGAGTTTATCTATCAATTATTTTTTTTTATCGTCCGCAAAGGAACCTGTACTATAATAAATAATCAGCGAGGCATGCCAGAAACTGGCACAGCGCTCAGGTGTGGACGAACGTCGCTCATTGCGCTAACTCCTGGATTATTATTAACTAGCGCTATCGCCAGTCGAACCCCCGACCCCAGTGTCTTTCATTCACTGTACGCACGATGTTTGAACGCTTATTAGCACGCTGACGCTGATCTTGGCACACT
This sequence comes from Bathynomus jamesi, assembly GCA_023014485.1. Lineage (NCBI taxonomy): Eukaryota > Metazoa > Arthropoda > Malacostraca > Isopoda > Cirolanidae > Bathynomus > Bathynomus jamesi. The sequence goes on along the minus strand of JAJOZX010004998.1, from coordinate 92,067 downwards.
CGAATCTTATTTTCTCCTTCAGTTGTTTGCGTATTTGGGACGTTCAACGCAGACGACTCACGAACAATAATTATAAACAAACAAACATCATATAATTTATCTTATGATGCGCCATGTTTGCATTACTATACTATAATGCTATTATGTACTATTATGTACTTCACTATCTATATTGGTTAGCGAAATATAATGAAAAAGCACTGTTCTTTGTGATACGTGCTTTCGATTCTCGATATGTACATATACACACAGTATATTATATATATCAAGGAGACTATTGAAACAGGATTTAATTCAATTTTAATTTTTGTTTATTTTATTTTATTTGGTCCTTAAGCTTAGACTTTACTGGGCTCTTAGATTAATTAAGGATGAGATGTAATATGTCATAATTAATTTACGATTAATTAAATAAAATATAAATTCACGAATAAAAAGTATTAATTAATGTAGAATACACAAACGAATTAATAGTTGAAAATATGGTGTATGTTAAATCTTAAATCATTATTATAGATATACAAATACAGTCAAAGTCATTATTATGGACGTGATACAAATACAGTAGGAAGAATTGATAGTTAGATATGAGAAATGGAACGAGTAACGCAGTAATATATATTTAATGCTAAATTTTTATCAGTATTCCATTATTAAAAGAAATTTCAACTTTTTTTTTTTTTTTTTACCATTACACTGTTTGGAATTCGTTTGAATAAATGAATCTTTATATATAGTCTGTTTTCAAGTACAACACTAATTTTTATATTTATGTATAGGCAAAAAATACCATACACGAGCATATTAATGGAAGACTTTGGCTAAATCCATATTTATAAGTTCTGTCTTGATTTTAGGAACGTCAATTTTCTTAACATTTTTTGGGAGAGGACTATTTATTTATTTATTTATTTATTTATTTATTGTTCGATTTTTGCATGAACAAAGAACATACAAGAACTGTAACAGCATATATATACTGTATATATATTTGTATGATGTAATTTCCCAGAAGAGTTCCTTGTTCCATGCACGGTCTGTGTTTAACATATATATATATATATATATATATATATATATATATATATATATATATATATATATATATATATATATATATATATATATATACAGGGCGTCCCAAAAAAATGTATACACACTTTAACAGCTGATAGCTCAATTGATGTTTCTTTCTTTCCAAGTTAAACCCATTAGAATTAATAATGGCAGTCAGACTAAGCTTTGAACAAAGGAAATTCATTCTAAAATGCTACTGGAAGTGTGAAAACGCAGTTGAAGTGCAAAGACAGTTTAGGAGGGAGTTTCAAACAGATCCACCAACGCGACTTACCATCACTCGAATTAGAGATAAGTTTGAAGCCGATGGAACTGTTCAGAATGTCCACAAGAAGCGTTCCGGAAGACAACGGACATCGACAAGCCCCACAAAGCAAGAAAGAGTACTGGAAACGTATCACCAAAGTCCAAGAAAATCTGTGCGGCAAGCGAGTCGTGAGGTAGGAATTTCAGAATCGTCTGCCAACGCATTTTGAAGCGCGTCAATGGAAAAGTTACATTCCAAGATTAGTCCATGCTATTAATGAAGATGATCCGGACCGAAGAGTGGAGTATTGCGAGTGGTACTTGGCACGATGTGGATGTGGATTGGACGAAGGGGTTTCGTAGAATACCCTCCGCGTTCACCAGACCTCACACCACTAGACTTTTTTTATGGGGATACTTAAAAGACAAAGTCTACGCTATAAAACCTGCAACAGTCGCTGAATTGAGAGCAGCCATTGAACGAGAATGCACACAAATACCAAACGAAATGTTTCGTGATGTTTGCGATTCCATTGCTTCGCGTTATCAGCAGTGCCTGGACCAGAACGGACGTCAGTTTGAAAACAGGCGTTGACAAAACAATTAAATAATGTCTGTAGATTCTATTACATTTTGAAAATGAAATGTATTTTAATAAACACTGCCTTTATAATTATTTAAAGTGTGTATACATTTTTTTGGGACGCCCTGTATATATATATATATATATATATATATATATAATATATATATATATATATATATATATATATATTTATTTATTTATTTATTTATTTATGAGGAGATTGTAGGAAGAGCTTGTAAACACCAATCGACCAGGAAAGTACTCCGGGGAGGACGTTGGGCAGGAGACAGGGAGTGCTGAAACTCCCGTTTCTCCTGTCACTGTCTTCTTCAGCTGATCTTTTTTCGTACCTCATGTACCCTGTAAGCAGCCCAGCATGCTCTCAAACACACTTCTCCCTCAATTCTTCACTGCACATGCATGCATTTTACACACTACAAAATCTTTTCAAATAAATACAAAAAAAAATCATTCTGAGCCTCAGAGACCTCGATTTCGGTTCTCTCATTTTTGTGGCATTTTTGCGGCGCTCGCACTTGGCTCCTCCTTCCTACATAAATATATACACTACCGGTCAAAAGTTTAAGTACACCCTGAAATATTCATAAAGTTAAAATTTTGTTTAAAGTTTTTTATTTATTAACTAAGTTATCTTGACACAAATTCGTAAGTACAAATATGGGAACTTAAATAACAACAAATCAGGACAATTTACTAAAAGCAAAGTCTAAATTTTATCAGTAATGTCGTTTTTTAGATCGGAATTTAAAGGACAAAAAAAAACTCAACTGAAACTCTTTAATCTAGTATATATTTTCCATCGGAATCAATGACACTCTGCCAACGTCCTACGAGCTTTTCAATGCCATGTTTATAAAATTCAGGCGGTTTTGAGGAAAAAAACGTACAAAGACTGGTGTGCAGGTCATCTGAAGAAGTATACTGTTTCTCGAAGATAGTTTTGCAGACTCCTGAAGGGATGATACTCTGAAGGCGCAAAGTCTGGAGAATATGGAGGATGTGGAAGTTTTTCCCTCCCAAGCTCCTCAATTTTTGCAGAAGTGATCCGAGCGGTATGAGGACGTGTGTTGTGGTGGTGGAACACGATTCCTTTCCGATTAACCAAAGAAGGTCCCTTTCTTTTAGTGCAGTATTCAATCGATCCGGTTGTTGATAGTAGACTTGAGCGGTGATTGTTTGGTTGTGTGGTAAGGTTTCAAAGTGTATTACACCACCTTTATCCCACCAAACACTAAGCGACACCTTCCGAGGGTGAAGATTTATTTGGTTTTGGCTGTGGTGTCGCTGGTTCTCCGGCACAAACCCACTGACGACGGCGCTTAACATTCTGGTACAGTATCCACTTTTCATCATCAGTCACTAAACGGTGCAAAAACGGATCTTGGAGTTCGCGGGAATGAAGAGCTGTGCTAATGTTTACCCGCACCCTCAGATTGTCGACCGACAATTCATGTGGCACCATTTTCCTAACTTAGGCACTTTCCGAGTTGTTGCAAATGTCGATGGATGGTGGACGGGAATGAATTGAGTTTCTGGGCCAATTCTTCGACAGTTGTTGAACAGTCTTCTTCAAGTGCGGCTAACAGCAGGTCATCATCAAACTCAGCAGGGCGTCCAGAGCGTGCTGCATCTGTCAAACAGCAGTCACCATTCCCAAACTTTTAAAACCATCTTTGACATTTCCTCACATGCAGAATATCGTTGCCATAAACGTCCTGAATGTTTCGCGTTGCTTCAGTAGCACTATTCCCTTTTTTGAACTCGTAAAACATTATATGCCTGATATGCTCTTCTGATACCGCCATGTTTATGAGGGGTTCACATAAAGCAAAACACACGTCTTCACTGGTCAAGGTCTGTAAAGTATGTAGCGAAACACGATAGATCTCCTCTTAGATATAATCTTCGGAAAATTTATGCTTAAACCGAGTAGGACTAGTTTAAACTTAATCTATCGTAAAAAACGACATTATTTATGGGATGACTGATAGATTCATCAAAATAGCCTCCTCTACCAGCAATTACAACAGAACAAATTCGAGGCATGCACTCAACAAGAGAAAGAAGATAGTCTAGTTCCCAGAGCTTCTGAGCACTGGATGGCTGCTTGGCTTTCACTCGTCGATCCAGTTCATCCCACACTAGCTCGATGGGGTTCAGATCCGGGGACTGTGCTGGCCATTCCATAACTGTGAGCTGACGTTGCCGTTCTTTCTGCTTCAGGTAATTTTGACACAGCTTGGAAGTGTTTTGAGGATCGTTGTCTTGCTGCATTATGAACTATTGGCCAACTAGTCGCAATCCAGATGGGATGGCATGGCGCTGTAGAATGCTGTGATAGCCACGTTGGTTCAGTATTCCAGTGACTTTGTGGAGATCTCCCCTGCAAAACATCCCCAGACCATCACACTTTCTCCACCGTGCTTCACTGTTGGCACAACACACTGCTGTGTCATTCTTTCACCCACTCTGCGCCGCACAAATACTCTGCGTTTGGATCCCAAAACTTCGAACTTTGATTCGTCAGTCCAAAGGACAAATTTCCACTGCTCAACAATCCATTTTTGGTGTTTTATAGCCCAGGCTAGCCTTTTCTTTTTGTTCTGGAGTCTCAGCATTGGTTTCTTTGCTGTAGTTCGTCCTTTTAATCCTGCCTCTCTTAGTCTTCTCTGAACAGTTGATGTTGAAACTGTTGTACTTCTGGAGTTGTTCAGCTGGGCTTTGATTTCAGGTGCTGTGAGGCGTCTGTTGCGCAGACTGGTGACTCGGATATACTTGTCCTCTGAGTCTGTTGTGATTCTTGGTCGCTCTGACCTTTTTTGTCCTTATTTTGACCAGTTTCTTCGTACAGTTTAATGGCACAAGCAACCGCATTCACACAAACTTTTAATTTTTTTGCAATTTCCTCAGTGACTGGCCTTCATTTTTCAAAGTTACAATCGACTGTCTTTTTTCTGTTGTTAACTGAGCTTTGGCACCCATTTTTGCTTTTTGAAACACAGAAATATACCTTAAACTACACAGTTGGCTCCTCTGCGAGGATTTTATATGTAAAGATCTGCAGCGCATGTTAATAACTGAACACATGTATTAACATACTCCTGAAGAAACACACTACCCTAGTAAAGACTTTTAAACTGTTTTTGGACCTTTGTGCAGCGCTAATGGCATTAATTTTAGGTTGCATGCTAGACTTAAATTAACACATTTTGAAGGCTATTTTGAAGAAGCTTCTGTGTTACAACACGCCGCATAGGGCAGATGCACTGAAGCATACAATATGAAAGCCAGGTAAGCAAATTCATCTCTAGTACCTGTTAAATTTACATTTGAAGTTTATGTCATGAGCTAAGCAGCAAAACATTGGAAATTAGTAGTGTACTTAAACTTTTGACCGGTAGTGTGTGTGTATATATATATATATATATATATATATATATATATATATATATATATACAGGGCGTCCCAAAAAAATGTATACACACTTTAAATAATTATAAAGGCAGTGTTTATTAAAATACATTTCATTTTCAAAATGTAATAGAATCTACAGACATTATTTAATTGTTTTGTCAACGCCTGTTTTCAAACTGACGTCCGTTCTGGTCCAGGCACTGCTGATAACGCGAAGCAATGGAATCGCAAACATCACGAAACATTTCGTTTGGTATTTGTGTGCATTCTCGTTCAATGGCTGCTCTCAATTCAGCGACTGTTGCAGGTTTTATAGCGTAGACTTTGTCTTTGAAGTATCCCCATAAAAAAAGTCTAGTGGTGTGAGGTCTGGTGAACGCGGAGGGTATTCTACGAAACCCCTTCGTCCAATCCACATCACATCGTGCAAGTACCACTCGCAATACTCCACTCTTCGGTCCGGATCATCTTCATTAATAACATGGACTAATCTTGGAGTGTAACTTTTCCATTGACAGCGCTTCAAAATGCGTTGGACAGACGATTCTGAAATTCCTACCTCACGACTCGCTTGCCGCACAGATTTTCTTGGACTTTGGTGATACGTTTCCAGTACTCTTTCTTGCTTTGTGGGGCTTGTCGATGTCCGTGGTCTTCCGGAACGCTTCTTGTGGACATTCTGAACAGTTCCATCGGCTTCAAACTTATCTCTAATTCGAGTGATGGTAAGTCGCGTTGGTGGATCTGTTTGAAACTCCCTCCTAAAACTGTCTTTGCACTTCAACTGCGTTTTCACACTTCCAGTAGCATTTTAGAATGAATTTCCTTTGTTCAAAGCTTAGTCTGACTGCCATTATTCTGATGGGTTTAACTTGGAAAGAAAGAAACATCAATTGAGCTATCAGCTGTTAAAGTGTGTATACATTTTTTTGGGACGCCCTGTGTATATATATATATATGAACAACAAGGTCGATATAGCTTCAAATGAATATTAGTTTGAGTGGGCTAAGATATCTGCTCAACGTGACATAAGATCGACAAGTTGTAGGTTTTATCAATTTGGGTGTGGTTAGGTTAGGTTTAATTACAGGAATACCTCGAAATTCGTCGTTAATTCGTTCCAGAATAACACGACGAAATACGAAACGACAAAATTCGAGGTAGATTATAACATGTTTCAATGAGAAAACATTTTACTGTATTATGTTATTAAACAGATTAATTAATCAAATTCTACTCGTTTTTCGGCAAAATATAATAATATATTGCGTTGGTAAACAGTTGAATTTCGTCAATTTCGATCGTTTTTTTTTCACATTTTTTCAAAAAACGACGAATCTGCGAATATGGACGACGAATCTGCGAATATGGACGACGGATTGTGAAACTATAGGTAGTAAAAGATTGACGACGAATCTGCGAAACGACAAAATTCGAAACGACGAATTTTGAGGTAGTCCTGTAGGTTACGTTAGGTTGGGTTAAGCTAGGTTAGACTTAGGTTAGGCTCGGTAAGGTTGGGTTAGATTAGATTAAATTTTTAGAGGGTTGTTGTCACGTCGACCTAATGTCTGACCTAACGTCTGGTTTGGGATAAAGAACTTGTTTTCTTCTACCTACATATGATAATACCGCAATACACAGTTTCTGTCCTTCTGTTTGTCCGGAAAAATCTCTGTTCTGGGAGGATCCAGAGGATATTTATTTTTTCGTTCTCACAAACGTGCGCAACTTTTAAATGAAGCCAGACAGAGAAAAAGTTCCAAGAAGAAAAATTTTTCCTTTTGATCTGTTTAGGCCAGTGGTTCCCATCCTTTTTTGAGGCGACGGCCCACTAGAGATGATTTGAATAACTCATGGCCTACGTCCCATGTTGCCAAGCTGGTACCATGTTTACATTTTTTTAAGCAGGAAGGAGGGGCCAAGAGCGAATGCCCACAAAACCGCCCCCCCCCCATAAGAAGAGAGCCAAAATGAAGGTACGGAGTTTTCGAGATGTCTAGACACTCTGCGTTTGAAAGATTGGAGGTCATACACAGGGGGAAAGATGCATTGAGGAAAATTGTTCCAGAGTTGACCGGTTGAGTAGATGAAAGATTGAAAATACCGATTAACCGTTGCGTTAGAGAGTTGGACAGAAAAGGAATGAGAAAGTGTCGAAAGTCTGGTGCTGCGTGCTCTCCTTAAAGGAGGAGGCATGCAGTTAGAGAGTTCAGAAGAACAATGTTCGTTATAATAGCGATAGTAAAGAGAGAGTGAGGCAACATTGCGGCGAATAGAGAGGGATTGAAAACAGTGAGTAGCAGGCAGGGAATTGATGAGACAAGCCTTTGATTCCACCCCGTCAAGTACGGCTGTGTGGGTTGAGCCATCCCATACATTAGAAGCATACTCCATACAGGCGCGGACAAGACCCCTGTAAAGAGACAGCAACTGAGTGGGGGTGAAGAAACTGCAGAGGCGGTACAGCACATCTAACCTCATAGAAGCTGTTCTGGAAAGAGAAGTAAGTGGAGAAGTGAAGAGTGGAATCATTGGCATAGGAGTGAATAGGACAGGAAGTGCGAATTAAAAGATCATTAATAAATAAAAGGAAAAGCGTGGGTGACACGACAGAACCCTGAGGAACACCACTATTAATAGCTTTAGGAGAAGAACAGTGGCCATCTACAACCACAGCTATTGATCGGCCAGAAAGGAAATTAGAGATGAAGGCACAGATGCATGATGCAGATAAAACCGAAGGAGGGCAGTTTCGAAATTAAAGATTTCTGCCAAACTCTATCAAAAGCTTTTGATATGTCTAACGCAATAGCAAAAGTTTCACCGAAATCCCGAAAGGAGGGTGACCAAGAGTCAGCGAGAGCGTCCCTTGCGGAACCCATACTGACGATCTGAAAGAAGATTGTGAAAAGAGTGGTGTTTAAGAATCTTCCTATTAAGGATAGATTCAAAAACTTAAGAAAGGCAAGAAATCAAAGCAATTGGACGATAGTTGGAGGGTTGAGAACGGTCACCCTTCTTTGGGACAGACTGAGTGAAAGCGAACTTCCAGCACGAGGGGAAAGTACCAGATGAAAGACAAAGACGAAAGAGTTTGCCTTGGCAGGGTGTCAACACAGAAGAACAGTTCTTGAGAAAAATAGGAGGGACACCATCAGGACCGTCCGCCTTCCTAGAGTTGGGGCCAGATTTTGCAGAAGAAACGTCTTTGGAAGAGATTCTAATTTCAGATATAATTGTCTGAGAGGGAGGAGGACATGGAGGAACATCACCGCAATCGTTCAGGGTTGAATTGGAGGCGTAAGTCTGAGCGAAGAGTTAAGCTTTAACAGGAGAAAAGACGGTAACTGGGGAGTTGCTCATGGAAAAGAGCAGGGAAAGAGGAAGTAAAGTTGTTGGAGAGGTTCTTGGCTAGGCTCCAGAAGGAGAGAGAAGTATTAGAATTAGATAGGTTTTCACATTTTTGTCGGATGAAGAAATTTTTGGCTAGCACGATTCTGGGCAGAAATATAAGCTGAGTGAGAGTCAGGAGTTGGAGTGCGATGGTACCTAATGAAAGCCTTCTCTCTGTTGCGGATAGAATTAGAGCAAGCAAAGTTTCTTTGCATTAGTAGTAAGAATAAAATATGGAATGTACTCCTCTATGCCCGAGAGAATCACCTCCTTCATGCGCTGAGCATACCCGGAGTGGCCTCGACCACGGAAGCAGTAAACATTCCATGGCAAATCAGAGAAGTACTGCCATATGGCCACAATCAGCGGCGGGCCTCCCAAGTGCCAAAGGACAAAGGCGCCAATGGGAGGATCCAAAGGCCAAACTGGAGCGATGGAATAAGAAACAGATATAAGATTGTGGTCGGAGGAGCCCAAAGGAGCGAAACGTTTAACAGAGTAAGAAGGATGAGTGGTGAGAAATAAATCCACAATGTTGAGCCTATCTCCAAGGCGATCGGGAATATGAGTAGGGTGCTGTACAATCTGTTCTAGGTCATTCGGGATAGAGAGTTGTATGCAGGTTCACCAGGGATGTAAGTGAAATGGGAGGAAAACCAAAGATGGTGGTGAACATTGAAATATCCTAAAATAGAGATTTCAGCGAAAGGAGAGTAGGATAGAATATATCCCACTTTAGAAGTGAGGTAGTCAAAGAGTTTAGAATAGTCAGTAGAATGCGGTGATGAGAGGGTGTGTTACTAAAACCTTCCCTGGTCCTCCTTAATGTGTACACTAAATTTCGGGCAGATTACCCTAGCCGTTTAAACGTCTACAAACGAACATGGAACATCATCATCATGCCCGAAATATATATATATTTGCGCCTCGGTGGTGTAGTGGTTAGCGTCGCTGACTACGAATCCATCGGCCCGGGTTCGAAACCCGACGGCAGCCGGCGCGCAGTAAAACCCAGCTGTTCATCCTTCCACACAAAGAAAGTAGTTGGTAGATAAATGGTACCCTAAGTGGCCTAGTGGTTAAGACGCTGGGCTGCTGATGGGGCATGGTTCGGATTCCACGTTAAACTGTAGGTCTAAGGTGGAGTGAAAAGCTTGACCTTCGTCAGAATGAATAATTCGGGCGGAAGCTAACCAAAGGTTATATATATATATATATATATATATATATATATGGGTAATCTGTCCCAAATTTAGTGTACACATTAAGGGAGAACCAGGGAAGGTTTAGTAACACACCCCTCTCAGCACCCCACGGGGTGGACAGGGAGTTGGGGGCCCTTAAACGACTTGGGTAGTCTGCACCAAATTTAGTTTACATATAAAGGGAGAACCAGGGAAGGTTTGAGTAACACACTCGCCCTTCCCAGTCCCTTCCTAGGTTGTGTTTCGGAGGTTTTTTTATGCGCAAAATGCAGCGGACATTCTAGTGTATATATATATATATATATATATATATATATTATATATATATATATATATATATATATATATATATATATATTAAATTACTGCTTAGTGTTTATATGGTTACGTCTGGCCAATGTCGTAATACCGCTATCCCTCGCTCAACAAAGTATATACACTGTATATATATATATATATATATATATATATATATATATATATATACAGTAGACGCCGTTTATAGTGTCCCACTCGGTGCCAAACCAAAAAGACACTATATCCGATGAGACACTGTATCCAGAGTTTGGTCTCTCGAGGGTTGCAAGGTTAAAACTAGTGAATATGCACTGATATCAATATATTTACAACATAAACACCTTTATTATGCAATTTCTCATTAAAATTGTTTTTACAATTCAACTGAACATCAAAACTATGTTCATTTTACATTAAAACAAAACATTTTCCTTCCATGGCCATCTAGTAAGCCTGTAAACAGCACGGCATCACAAATACAAGTGTAAACTAGAGCTGCCAAGTAGACTATACTAGCTACAAAGAGACACTATAAGCGTAATCAGAGACACTCTACCCATAGCAATTACCATGTAAAAGTAACTGTTTCCTAGTTTTGAGACACTATAAGCGGCGAGACACAATATCCGGGGACACTAAATCTGGCGTCTATATATATATATATATATATATATATATATATATATATATATATATTATATATATATATATATGTATATATATATATATATGTGATACACACAGACCGTGCATGGAACAAGGAACTCTTCTGGGATAATTAAATCCACTATAGTCCGAATAAGTAATGGTAAATTACAAATACCATAGTTTTCTTTTTCATGATGCTAGCCCAACGTGGGCAACGGGTCACTCGCAAAGAGATCCCATAAATATAGCTTCCTCACCAGCTATCTGCAAAGCAGACAGGATCCAGCTTTGGGTCATGGATCTAGGGTTTAAAGTAGGGTTGCACCGATAAGCAAATTAGCCGATTACCGATTACCGATTAATCGGCCTAAAATAATCGGCCGATAATCTTTTTATATACTGTATAAGTTTATAGCACTATATGGTTACTGAATTACGCCGCTTATACCTATTATACTGGTAAATAGGAGCACACAATATAAAACGTAGGCCTAATATCTAATATTTTTTTTATCTAATATTAATCTAATATTTTTAGAACTATTTACATATTCTAATTCTTTAATTCTTTTACAGATTAAATTAAGCATTTTAATGAAAGTTGCCAAGAAATTTTATATTTTTGTTACAAATTTAAATAACATAAAGCCCTTATGGCTCCAAGCATTGCATGGAAATACTTTAAAGTAGATAAAAATAACAAAATTATTTGCAAATGCACCCTATGCAATGTTTCCATCTCAAATTTTGTTTATCGTTAGAGAGTAGGTTAAGGCCACTTTTGTTTTGCAACAGGAAAGCTTAAATGGATTCTTTTGTTCAGTAAGGTACAATAATTTTTTTTGTTTAATAAATGGAGATAATGGAGTAAATTAATTCAATAATACTCTGCCTATTATTCTCCAAACAATGCAAATTGGTAGAAAATATTTAATAAAAAACAAGCAAAATATTATTTAAGTTCATTCATGTCTAGGATAACTGAAATTCTTAAACCAGGGATGCAATTTCTGTAATGTAATAAAAACAAAGATGACCGAGTATGAAAACCGATTAATCGGCAAAAAAAAAAGCCGATGACCGATTAATCGGCAAATGGCCGATTACCGATTGTCAACCGATTAATCGGTGCAACCCTAGTTTAAAGCAGCCTAGCCCTGCTACATTTAGAACCTCAATATAAGCAAAAGACTCGCTGTCTTCACGTCAGATTGAATACCTCAAAAAAAAGGAGTAACTATTATATTTTAGCCAAAAACCAAAACTTAAACCTCAACTGGCAGAATTGAGCGTCCACTTTTCAAGGCACATAACATGTCCGTTTCAAGATGGGAATGAACTCAGAATGGTTCCCTGAGTTTTTTATGATACACACAGACCGTGCATGGAACCAGGAACTCTTCTGGGATAATTAAATCCACTATAGTCCGAATAAGTAATGGTGCCTTGAAAAGTGGACGCTCAATTCTGCCAGTTGAGGTTTAAGTTTTGGTTTTTGGCTAAAATATAATAGTTACCCCTTTTTCTTTGAGGTATTCAATCTGACGTGAAGACAGCGAGTCTTTTGTAGGGTTGCCCTCCCGGGAATCCCGGGTCGGGAAATCCCGGGAAATCCCGACAAAATCGCGAGCGGTTATTCCCGGAATTTCATAACATTTCCCGGGAATTCCCGTACTATTTTTTTTATGAATTTCATAATGATACAGATAAAAAAAAAATAAAAAATTGTATATAAATGCTTAAACCCGGTTAAAATCGGTCCACTAGAACAAATTTTATATCAAAATAAGCTCAGACTCGCGCGCGTCTAGCGCGATCAAATTCAGGTAAACGAGTAAACTCGCCTTAATGATGGCGTCACTACAAATTGCCATCTTTCGCCATATATCCACTGCCAAGCAGTGTTTCCGCTTTCAAAGAAATTTCCTGATTTCAGGAAATTTTGGGCTTCAAAATCCAATTAAGGAAATTTGAAGGAAATCAGGACTGAAAGGAAATTTATGGAAATTACAGATAAATAAGAAAAGTTTTTTCTATAATATTCAAAACAAATTTCGTTATAAATTATTATTGTAAATTTTAATTGTTAATAGAAATTAGAACTCAACATTTTTGAAATTACTGGGGATCGAACAGAAAATCTAAATAAACTTTTCTTTGCTTTAAAAACTATTCCCCCTACTTCAGTAGAAGCAGAAAGAGCCTTTTCTGCTCTAGGACTCTTTGTTACCAAACTGAGATCGCGATTAAATGACGAAACCATCGACAACATTTGTTTCTTGAGGCAATATTATAAGTAGTTCTCTATTTTCTTTGTGAATTAAGTAAAAAAGTAATTTTTGTTAAATAAAAGAAATTAAAATTGTTTTTTTATGATTAAAAAGATTTTTTATAAGTAAAAGAGTTAATTTTAGTTTTTTGTTTTCTAGTAAAAGGAGCTATCTACATAATTTTTTTTTATCCTTAACTCTGGCTCAAATATTAATTCTTAGCAAGGTAAAAGAATACAAGGATCAATCCCAGAATAGGCACCTGAAATCATTTTTAGGTGCTTAATCTGGGATTGAGGCAAAACACAGGTGCTTAATCTGGGATTGAGGAGAAAAAATTATAAACAGTTTTTAGAGATATAATTTCATTGTTTTTATCAATATTTGAAAAAATCAACTCTAACCTAATCTAACCTAACCTAACCTAACCTAATCTAATCTTTTGCTATATCTTCTGCTTTTTTGGTTAGTTTTGCTATTCTTACCAGTTTGATTTTTACCTGATTTTCACATTTAATATTTTATTAATAATATTATTCGATTTCTATTTCAGAAATAATTTTTCTTTATTCATTAAACCACTTTAAACCTTTGATAACTTTGCCTTTATTACATTTGTAATAAACTTTGTATAAACAATAAATTTTGTAATCATAAGGTTTTTTTTATTTAATTCCTTGCAAGGTGCCTATTCTGGGATTGAGGTTGAACGCAGGTGCTTCATCTGGGATTGAGGTATATCAGGTGCCTATTCTGGGATTGACCCGAATACAATTAACAGTCAAATTTAATATTGGACTGAGACAATTTTCAATGCTTTCCCGGGAATTTCCCGGGATCCCGGGATTCGTCGATTACGCTCCCGCTTTCCCGGGATTGGAGAGAGCCGGGAAATCGGGCAACCTTAGTCTTTTGCTTATATTGAGGTTCTAAATGTAGGAGGGCTAGGCTGCTTTAAACCCTAGATCCATGTCCCAAAGCTGGATCCTGTCTGCTTTGCAGATAGCTGGTGAGGGAAGCTATATTTATGGGATCTCTTTGCGAGTGACCCGTTGCCCACGTTGGGCTAGCATCATGAAAAAGAAAAACTATGGTATTTGTAATTTACCATTACTTATTCGGACTATAGTGGATTTAATTATCCCAGAAGAGTTCCTTGTTCCATGCACGGTCTGTGTGTATCATAAAAAACTCAGGGGACCATTCTGAGTTCATTCCCATATATATATGTGTGTGTGTGTGTATCTTCCATACTTTGTTGTTCTTAAGAGTTAATTTCTTTTAATACCTTTCTGTAATTTTTAGTTTTTAAATTTATTTTTGTTTAATTTATCTTATTATTTATTACCTCCATGAATATTATACTTTTTAAAAGATTTATCTCCTGGCAATAAAGGTGATCATTATCATATATATATATATATATATATGTGTGTGTGTGTGTGTGTGTGTGTGTGTGTGTGTGTGTGTGCGGAGTTAATATATGAAAATTTTCTTATATACCATTAGGTCATTATAATATTTGGTTAGGTCTACGCAAAGGTTACATTCGATTACATTTAAGAGTAGGTCAGAGTTAATTCGACATTCATTTTTAGAAACCAAATCGAGAGACAAGTGCTCCAAATTTACTAATTTCACTTCAAGCAAAAAAGATTATATTTAAAAAATCTAAAAATTCAAAAAATTTACTGATAAATATTTAAATTATTTTAATTTATAATTAAAATTAGATCAATTATTTTTAATTTTACTGCAATAAATTTGAATTTAATTTTTTAAAATTTTGTTGATAATTCATGTACAGTTTTTAAGTCATGAATTTAATCTCATTTGTAGTAAAAGCGTGTGTGTATATATATATATATATATATAT
The DNA here is from genome assembly GCA_023014485.1 of Bathynomus jamesi. Lineage (NCBI taxonomy): Eukaryota > Metazoa > Arthropoda > Malacostraca > Isopoda > Cirolanidae > Bathynomus > Bathynomus jamesi. The sequence continues at coordinate 77,029 of JAJOZX010004998.1, read as the reverse complement.
ATATATATATATATATATATTATATATATATATTTCATTTCCATCAAATTCAGAGGTGTCCTCAGACTTATGACCAGTACTATATATATATATATATATTATATATTATATATATATATATAGTACTGGTCATAAGTCTGAGGACACCTCTGAATTTGATGGAAATGTTACTCTAATAAAAACTTATATTGAATGAAGAGTGAAGAGTGTGTGTTTTATATATATATATATGTATATATATATTTTTGTATATTCGTTCCTCGCCCTAAAAATGTCAGAACATCTGTTTGGCATCGAAGACACGCGTTTTTCGAAATAAACTTCAGGAATTTCGCTACAGATCCTTTGTAGATCACTCCACAATGATTTTACGTGTCTTGGTTTTTCCTTAACTATATTTGTTTTCAGATATTTTCATCCGGTTTTGGTGGAACTAACGTCAAGGCTTTCGAGTGGCTACTACCATATATTAAGTTCCCCAGAAACCTGTTTGTTGTGGTTGTTGTTGGTGATGTTGTTGCTATTTATTTTATTTGCGTTTTGGGTTATTATTATTATTATTATCATTTTTATTATTATTATTATTATCATTATTATTATTATTATTATTATTATCAAACATAAATTCAAAGTTTTGGCCAATTAGACGAGGTGCACTGGGCAAGGCACTGTTCGTTCAAGCCGTTGTAATACGGCTTCCTCTTCATTATTCCATTAATATTCACAATATCACCAACTCTATTAACAGAGATACATCCCAAGTTTTTATTATAGATCTACCTCCACGTTTGAGTGTGTTAATGAGACCCTCCTACTCGAACTTCTTGTGGCCCGTCTCCTTACAGACATTCTTCTAGAATTGTCTAAAAGCTCATCGGAGGAATTAGAGGTCTTAAATTCAAAGTAGCAGCTACAAAGCCTAAAGTAAGGAATATTAACATAAAAACGAACATTTGTCTCGCAAAAAAAAATACGAATATCGAAGAGACGAATGAAAAACATACTTTCGAACCAAGAAACCAAACCTAAGCTTTATATACATATATACTGTACATATAATATATATATATATATATATATCGAATATATATATATATATATATATATATATATATATATATATATATATATATATATATATTATATATATATATATATATATAAAATATATATATATATATATATATATATATATTATATATATATATATATATATATATAAAATATTATATATATATATACTGTATATATATATATTATTACACGACCTGACCACTCGTGTCATGCCCGGATGTGGTTTGGGCTAAAGCATTGGCTGTGTGATTTTCAACTCGATCAGATGATATTTAGAGGTCCCGACGTTTGATGACGTTTTTTGGTTTTCAGAATTGATCATTATGGCGTTGACAAGATCAAACATCAAGTTGTGGCTTCTTGAGAGGTCTCCGATAGCACAGCTGGCTAAATCTCGATTACCAAGTAATATGGACGTGTTGCTCCTTTTCTTCTACCATCACCGCGACCAAAAGAAGACAGATTCCAACAGTGTCAAGGCTGTAATATCGGCTGTATTAGAAATCTGGGCTAGAGCCAACTCGAATCTGGCAACAACCTCCGTTCATGCCTCGACTAAACTGAAAGCTTTGGTTCAGAGGTATCGAAATTTGCATAAAAACAAGAACAAGACTGGAATGACTTACAATATGCAGCGGGATGTATTCTTGGCTGATATGGAGGATATTTTTGATGTCGCCCGCTCAGACGTTCTGGATCGGGGAGATATCTCTCTTGAAGACAAGGAATTCCTCATTTCCCAAAGGGAAGATCGACATACGAGTTACATGGGAGGTGAAGATAGAAAATATAATGCAGCCACAATGAAAAGACAGGAAAGGGAAAGAGCTCTTGAGCGGGCACACCGGCGTCAAACGGAGGAGGCTCTTGCTGTAGGAGTCACAGAAGAGGCTACCGACAGCAGTTCTAGCACATCGTCAGCTGACAGTGGAAACGAAGCCGTCACTTGTGGACTTAAACCTTCGAAAGCTCCCAAACATGACAGACGAAAAGAAAGTCTGAGTGATCTTGACCTGGCAGCAACTTGGGATCGCGAGGGCCTTTCTGTTCGACAGGCAACATCAGCGTTTGCTGCGACTGCAAAATCCCTAGCTCTCGGTCCTAACAGTGTTCCATCAAAGAGCACGGTTCACCGCTTCCGACAAAAGGCCCGTACAATGATAGGGACCAATGTTATTGGCCACCTCGAGCAGCTTCCACCTCGACTGCAGATCCACTGGGACACAAAGATACTCACTGACATCGAACAGGAGGGTAAGTCAGTCGATCGGATTGCTGTTGTGGTGACTGGGATGGTGTGGAAGAGCTATTAGGAGCACGAAAATAATAGACGGCACAGGACAGCAAATGGAAGCGCAGTCCATCAAGCGCTCACCCTAGTCGGAATTGAGGACAAGATCATAGGCATGGTGTTTGACACGACGGCATCAAACACAGGGATAGTGCGGTGCGTGTGCGCGTTTGGAAGCGGCATTGGGAAGATCTCTTTTATGGTTTGCTTGCCGTCATCACGTTCACGAAGTGATTCTCAAGGATGTCTTCGTCGTGTGCCTAGGAACACCACCAAGTCCTCAAATCCCACTTTTCAGGAGATTCAAGGAGGCCTGGCCATCAATGAACCACTGTCAGTTGGATGCATTTGACAAGGACGAGGTGGCTAAAGCCTTCATAAATGACAATGCTTGCCTTTCACAAATGCGACTTGAGGTAATAGACTGTCTCCGCGATGCCCTAAGAAGTGGTAATCATCCTCGAGAGGATTATGAAGAACTTCTTCGACTGAGCCTCTTGTACCTCGGAGACGACGTAGGACGTTACAAGCTTCGGCCTCCAGGGGCTTACCATCAGGCCAGATGGATGGCCAAAGCTATTTACTGCCTGAAAATAGCATTACTGCAGTCCCAGTTCTCCGAACTTCGTCTCCAAGAACTGCAAGGGGTTCGCCGTATGGCTCTCTTCGTGAGCCTTGTATACGTGCGTCACTGGCACGAGGCTCCCATCGCCATCAAATCTCCCAAAAATGACGTTAGGCTGTGCAATCTTCTTGTAGGTTACCCTGACAAGGACGTTGGAAACACAGCTTACCGGGCTGTGCTCCGTCATCTGTGGTATATCTCGGAGGACTTAATCTGTCTTGCACTGTTTGATGACAGATTTTACGACAATGAAAAGCGTAACATGACGGCTAACCTGAAAAAGCGCCCTGGGAAAGGACTCAACGGGTCCAAGGCAAGGGACTGCAAGTGGATGGCCGTTTAAGTCCGTGGGTAACGAGTCGATCCACCACACTCTTCCAGTTTCTCCAAGTTGAGCCCACGTTCCTCACCAAAGACCCTGAAACATGGCCTACTGACGAAAACTACCGTCTGGCAAAGAGCCGAGCTGCAGAACTGATGGTGGTCAATGATGCAGCAGAGCGAGGCATCGCCCTCATTGAGAAATACACAAGCAAACCTCTGTGCCGTGATGAAGAAGACCTCCAGTTCCTCCTTCGAACTGTCTACTCACACCGACGGAATGTGAGCCGGAAGGGAACAAAACGGATCTCATGAAACACGTGTTTAGTTAAAATGCATAAATGTGATGTTTGAAATTGTTGTTTGTGTGTTAAGATTAAAATACATGTTTATTTTGTATAATCATCTTTGTGATGGAACTTTTGAGAGAAATATTTCAGTTAATTTGCCTTTCAGTTAAGAGGAGAAATAAAGTGTTCAAAGTTCGGGACCTTTAAATTTCTTTCGATCTCTCTGAAATTTTAAAGGAAGACTTCTAATGGGAAACATCAAAAGAGCGCAACACGAGCGGATTTGTATCCCGAAAAAATTTTGGCCCCCTATGAGTTTGGGACACCCTAATATATATATATATATATATATAATATTTAGGAGAAATCCAATGACAAGGAGAAATGTAAATGCCATGAAAAGTCTTCTTTAATGCGCAACGTTTCGAGCAATACGCTCATCTTCAGGCTGTTTAATAACAATGTGAAATTAAAATCAATATTGAATGAAAAACAAACAGAAAATTTCTATAACCTATTCATAAAGACAAATTTTAAAAGACTGAGAAAAGAGGGTTAAATTCTAAGTTATACAGATTTACATATAAAAATTAAGAAGCTATTTTTAAATACATATAGTAAATGTGAAATTAATACACTGGAAAAATTAACAATAGTACACTGGAATAATGAAACTAACTACCTTTCACTGCAATTTCCGAGGCTAACTGATTTAGCAGAGGCAAGACGGGAAAATAAGAGATGGCGAGGGCGATTGGGGAAGGGGGATTATAAGGAATTGGGGAAGGAGGAGAGATCATAGCAAATTTAGGGGACAGCTGAGTCAACATTCAGATAGGGGACAATGTTTTGAAAAGCGATTCCAAAATTCTTAGTGAGTTGGGACAAGTATTACAACCAAGAATTTTAAAATTGTCTAAAGTGACATCAGTTTTACATTTATACTGTGTTCCGAATACTCGAAACTTCTTAGTTTTTTAAAATTTTACCTGTTCGGCCACTTATTCCCATATGCGAATAAAATCTAGCCCTGAGAGAGCGAACAGTGCTGCCATGTAATTCCCAAGGAGACACCTAGGGCAGGTAAATAAATATACAACACCGCTACGCAACGAGTCAGGGGTTCGATCCTTCGCTGAGAAAAAGCTACCTAAAGACGTTTTTATTAATAAATATGATGCGGAAATCAGTATGATAAAAAAATTTCCTTAACAATTTGTAAATTTAAGCTTAAATTCCTTATTCAAAGGACCCATTTCAGGTACCAAGAAATATTTTATATCCTTCGGCACTGTAATACATGGAAGTTGAGGGCTATAAACATTATTTAAGAAGGATCTAATTAGTTTGTCTACATATTGAACAGGAAAACTATTATTAGTAAAGTATGATCTTAGATTATTAAATTCATCATTAAGTAAGGTAAAACTAGAGGTCAAATTATATCCTCTGAACAGGAGAGTTTTAATACAAGACATCTTATAGTTGAAATCAGTAAAACTAAAAAAATTCATGCCCAAACCAGTGAAAGTGGGTTTCCTGTAAACTGATGTAGTAATAGAATCACCGTTTTTCGAAATTAAAAGATCTAAGAAGGGGAGGGAGCCATTTTGCTCAGTTTCCATTGTATACGTTATATTGGGGTGCAAAGAATTTAGGAAGTTAAAGAATTGTTGCGCTTGTACCGCATTATCAAAGACTGCTATCGAATCATCAACGAAGCGTCGATAGAAAATTGGCTTGAGATGAGTGGGAGATTGTCTAAAAATTACACTTTCTAAATGAGTCATAAAAAAATCAGCTGCTAACGGTCCGACAGGTGATCCCATCCCTACTCCATCAATTTGTTGGTAAACCTTATTGTTGAAAGTGAAATAGCATTGTTTGAAGACCAATTCTAAAAGTTCCTTAAATGAGACAATGAAAAACCATGAAAATTATCAACTGAGCTAAAAACCCTATCTAAAATAATGGCAATAGTTTCAGATACAGGTACATTTGTGAAAAGCGACTTTACATCAAAACTGACAAAAAACTTTTTTGAATCGAAGTTTTTACCAAGGAAGTCTTTTTGGAATTCAAACGAGTTATTTATAGTGTAAGCATTTTTCGCAAAGGGGACAGGAGACGAACAACAAATTTTGCCAATTGAAAGGTGGGTAAGTTATACGAAGCTAAAATAGGACGGAGAGGTGTTCCAGCTTTATGGATTTTGGCAGACAGTATAATTGAGCAAGATTAGCACCAGATGCGAACAACTGAGAGTAAGTATCATTTTTTTATTATCTTTAAGACTTTAGTCGTGACAGAAATCTATTAACCTGGTCTTCTAACCTTACAATGACTTTATTGACAGGTTCTAGAATTTGTTTGAATTTGTAAGATCACTTAGGATTTCATTAGTTTTGTTTATGTAGTCCGATTTATTCAAAATAACCACTCCGTTACCCTTGTCTGGTCTAGTCACAACAATCTCCTGGTTCTTTGCCAAATTCTTAATACACTGCAAATCACTCTTCCTAAATATGAAAGATTGAAATTTAAGATTTCTAAGTTTATGAAAAAATTCTTGAGTTAAATTTGAGAACTGACATTTGAAATTATTGAATTCACCCACATGGGGAACATTTTTCAAGCCATTGAAAAATTTTTCAAAGTAAAGAAAAAACGAAGGCTTATATATTTGAAACAACGGAAGCTTAAATTGCAAACCAAGTGACAGTAAAAACTTTTCCCGAGGGGTCTTCAAACAATGTTATTTCACTTTCAACAATAAGGTTTACCAACAAATTGATGGAGTAGGGATGGGATCACCTGTCGGACCGTTAGCAGCTGATTTTTTTATGACTCATTTAGAAAGTGTAATTTTTAGACAATCTCCCACTCATCTCAAGCCAATTTTCTATCGACGCTTCGTTGATGATTCGATAGCAGTCTTTGATAATGCGGTACAAGCGCAACAATTCTTTAACTTCCTAAATTCTTTGCACCCCAATATAACGTATACAATGGAAACTGAGCAAAATGGCTCCCTCCCCTTCTTAGATCTTTTAATTTCGAAAAACGGTGATTCTATTACTACATCAGTTTACAGGAAACCCACTTTCACTGGTTTGGGCATGAATTTTTTTAGTTTTACTGATTTCAACTATAAGATGTCTTGTATTAAAACTCTCCTGTTCAGAGGATATAATTTGACCTCTAGTTTTACCTTACTTAATGATGAATTTAATAATCTAAGATCATACTTTACTAATAATAGTTTTCCTGTTCAATATGTAGACAAACTAATTAGATCCTTCTTAAATAATGTTTATAGCCCTCAACTTCCATGTATTACAGTGCCGAAGGATATAAAATATTTCTTGGTACCTGAAATGGGTCCTTTGAATAAGGAATTTAAGCTTAAATTTACAAAATTGTTAAGGAAATTTTTTTATCATACTGATTTCCGCATCATATTTATTAATAAAACGTCTTTAGGTAGCTTTTTCTCAGCGAAGGATCGAACCCCTGACTCGTTGCGTAGCGGTGTTGTATATTTATTTACCTGCCCTAGGTGTCTCCTTGGGAATTACATTGGCAGCACTGTTCGCTCTCTCAGGGCTAGATTTTATTCGCATATGGGAATAAGTGGCCGAACAGGTAAAATTTTAAAAACTAAAGAAGTCGAGTATTCGGAACACAGTATAAATGTAAAACTGATGTCACTTTAGACAATTTTAAAATTCTTGGTTGTAATACTTGTCCCAACTCACTAAGAATTTTGGAATCGCTTTTCATTAAAACATTGTCCCCTAGTCTGAATGTTGACTCATCTGTCCCCTCAATTTGCTATGATCCTCCTCCTTCCCCAATTCCTTATAATCCCCCTTCCCCAATCGCCCTCGCCATCTCTTATTTTCCCGTTTGCCTCTGCTTAAATCAGTTAGCCTCGGAAATGCAGTGTAAGGTTAGTTAGTTTCATTATTCCAGTGTACTATTGTTAATTTTTCCAGTGTATTAATTTCACATTTACTATATGTATTTAAAAATAGCTTCTTAATTTTTATATGTAAATCTGTATAACTTAGAATTTAACCCTCTTTTCTCAGTCTTTAAAATTTGCTTTATGAATAGGTTATAGAAATTTTCTGTTTGTTTTTCATTCAATATTGATTTTAATTTCACATTGTTATTAAACAGCCTGAAGATGAGCGTATTGCTCGAAACGTTGCGCATTAAAGAAGACTTTTCATGGCATTTACATTTCTCCTTGTCATTGGATTTCTCCTAAATATTAAATTGAAGCTCTGTAGAAGCAACCCGCATGATTATATATATATATATATATATATATTATATATATATATATATATATATAAAAGACAATATAAAATGAAAGAAAACCATTGAATAACATTATAAAAATATTTTCTAATATGTATTTTGAAGCCTGCAATTTATTATCATATAAATTAGGTTACTAATTGGAGATATTTCACGAGTTGAAGAAGTTATTTGTGTTTATGTTGTCGCTTTAAATAAATAACGAAAATTTTGTAAAAAATTAACATTTAAATTGATTTTTTTAGAAAAAAATCATTTGACAATTTTAAATTCAGTAAAATTTCAGTGATTCTTAAATAAATTTATATTTTATATATTATTATTCAAGATTATATTTTTTACTTTCTTATAGTTTTTAGGTATTTTTTAACGCGCGCGCGCGCTCACACACTCACACACACACCATATAGTTTTAAATAACTATTTCATTATAATTATTATCATATATATATATCCTGACCAGCAGGATGATGGTAGATTACTCGCTCATTCATCAAATCCCCAAATGAGGTGGGATGTTGCTGAAGGGTGATCAGAGGTCGATCCTGAACCGTCGTTCGAAGTCATCTAAAGTATTCTAAATTTCATATATGAGTACACTGTAACTCAAAGTTGTTCCATACAGACCACCGTTTCTAAAAATGTAATTGTTTCATTTGAAATGGATATGGAACCATTTTGAATAGGTTTTTTTTCAATGTTGATATAAATTGTTTAAAATCGGTCCAGAAAGAGAAAATGTTCCACCGACTTCCATGATGGACCATCGTTTTACGAAGAAATCGCTCCTTAATCGGCTCATGCAGCAAATGGAACAATTATTCATTTTTTAGAAAAGGTGGTTTGTGAGGAATAACTTTACTTCACGAAGTTGGAACGATTTTCCTTTCTGGAACGACATTTAATCAATTATGTCAACATTAAATATAATAGATTCCAAATCGTTCAAAGATGAAGGATGAACTATTATTTTACTAATAAATTGTTCCATATTCAGCTCATATGGAACAACTAAATTTTTAGAAACTGTGGTTTGCACGAAACAACGTTATTTTACAGTGTTGATACATATTTTTTCATATTAATATATATATCTGTGTGTGTGTGTGTGTGTGTGTGTGTGTGTGTGTGTGTGTATATATATATATATATATATATGGTATACGCTTAAAATAACTTCTTTTTTGAAATGTTAAGATGATTTTTGAATACAAAATTACAGATTATTTCGTATTCAATAAAGGACTCAGTTGGAATTCTCTATTTTATATCAACGGTGAAAAATAATGAATATATTATGTTGGTTCTTTTTCAATTTGGAAATGAGTAATTTTATGAATTGAAATAATAATATTCATTTCTTTATTATGCATTTCATTTTACTTTTAAATTCAACTCCGTTAAATTTGTGTATAATAAACAGAGAGAAAATTACTGCGGTCAAGGGGAAAAAAAAATATATTATATACATATATATTGTATTTTTCTATTTTTAATGAAATTGTTTTATACGTAGCGGGGAGTAGAATTGGTGCATGGTCTATGAACTAAAAAATCATATATAGTTTTTATAACTATCTATCTATCTATCTATCTAACTATCGAAGAAGCTATTCATATCTGACCCTATCTCATATACATAAGAAAAGACTCGTCTGGTTACAGCAAAAAAATAACGTAATCAACCATTTTGACAACCAATTCAAATGTTTAAAAGGTAAAATAACGCTTATGTGTCTGGCTGACAAGGTCACTGGTTAAAGTGTTATCATCCTATGGTTGTTTTAACTATTCTGATTGGTGTCAGATTGTGTGCGATCCCTTTGATCGGCGGGTGGTTGAAAGTTGGACTCAGACTTTCAAGGGATCGGGCTCGATTCCTGCTTCCGCCTCAGTTGGAGATCCGCCGGCCACCTACTCTGTGACTACCTGGCTCAGGTGACTGGTTTGAAGTTTACCCTACTCCCCTCCATGTGGAGAAGTAGGAGTACGGATGTTACCTGTTACCAGTCAATTAGTTTGTATATTTAACATGTTGTTTGGTTTTTGTAACCAAGGTTTTATATATTATATATATATATATATATATATATATATATATATATATATATATATATATATATTATATTGAATAAAGGAAATATTGTGTGTGTATATTATATATATATATACATACAGGGTGTCCCGTAAGTCTGGACCCATAGGGAAAATAATAAAATTACAAAATAGTCCAAAAATTTATTTATAATATATTTTTTTATTTATTTTTATTATTTTTTATTATTTTTTATTATTATCTTACTCCGCTGGAGTTTTATTGTGGGGCCACTTGAAAGCCAAAGTGTACGAGGTCAAACTTCAGAACATTTTCCACCTTAAAGCACGCATTGTGGAGGCGTGTCAAGAAATTTCTGCGACTGTGATTCAGAAAGTGCTGTCGCAGTGGAGATTGCGTCTTCAACTATGTGTGCGACACAACGGCGGACACTTTGAACAGATTATGTAATCAATTTTTGGACTATTTTGTAATTTTATTATTTTTCCCTATGGTCCAGACTTACGGGACACCCTGTATATACATATATATATATATATATATATATAGGATGAACCAAATGTAGGTGGACAGTAAATGATAACGTTTATTTTGAGAATACATATTTAATTTTTTTGTATACTATAATGCAAAATAAAATTTAAATAAATTTAGTTATAATATTTAATATAATAAAACACAAACACCATAGTTATAATGAACACCATAGTTATAATATAATATAACACAAACCTTATTCAACCTACTGTCCACCTACTTTTGGTTCACCGTGTATATATATATATACACAGTATATATGGGATTGAACTCAGAATGGTCCCCTAAGATCTTTTATGTTACCACAGACCGTGCGTGGAACAAGGAGCTATTCTGGGAAAATTAAATCCACTATAGTTCGAATATAGTAGGCTAAGTGTAGCTGTACCCTAGATCCTGTCCTAAAGCTGGATCCTATCTGCTTGGCAGATATATGATGAGGGAAGCTATATTTTGGGGCCACTTTGCGAGTGACCCGTTGCCCACGTCGGGCTAACATCATGAAAAAGGAAAACTATAATATTTGTCATTTACCATTTCTTATTCGAACTAAAGTGGATTTTAATTTTCCCAGAAGAGTTCCTTGTTCCACGCAAGGTCTGTGTGTAATATATAATATATATATATATATATATATATATATATATATATATATATATATATATATATATTGTGAAATTCATCCCATATATATATATATATATATATATATATAGATATATATATATATATATATATATATATATATATAGGCCCCTATACATAAATGTGAGTTTCATAAGTAACCCTACTTGTTCACTATATACTTGTTAATGCAGATTGTGTATAAATGATAAGATGTCTTAAACATACCTAATTGTACAGAGTGTGAAATGCCTTATTTGGTGATTGAACCAAATTTTGACATTACTCCTTGATATAATAATGTCCTCATGTTCAAACGCAGTGAAAATGTTATCCGTGTGGTACCAACCTTTTGATCACATATGTTCACTTCGTTTATTAATCATTTAATTGCAAATCACCCGTCGATTTTCAGATTTTTCGGCGAAACCTTTGTTTTGAGAACCTAAAATCAGTATATTATACTTCCATATATACAAGATGCCCAAAATGTTCTCTATTCATTAAAAAAAACGTGATTATAATTAGTTAGTTAAATATATAATTAACTAATGTAATTGCCATTGGGAAGAAACTTTTCAGCCACCATATACAGTGGTTTACGCACGTCAATAAATAATGCATTTTCTCCCGTAATTGAAATACATACGAGTTTTAAGGCAATATTCTTTAATAGATTTAACAATATTAGGCAATATCTTGGCGTACTCTTAAAGCTATTTTACCTTATACGCTACATTCAAAATAACATCATTTGACGTCACTATGAAAGGCAGTAAACCTGTCCATGTATACATTATCGTGTAAGTCTTGATTTACTCGACAAGAGAACTTAAACATTAAAAAGAAAAGGATTTGTCATTCAGTTGTATAAAAGTCCGCATGGTGACTGTGCCAATATATATATATATATATATATATATATAATATATATATATATATATATTCCAATTCGATTGTATATTGAATATATACGCTACATGTGTTTCTTTGAATTCCTCAATAAAATATATGTTATTAACTCTTTTCATACGTTTTGACTACGTTTAAGAAATAGCTGTTGGTAGATTACGGAATTATTTCCATTCTTTATCTAATTTACGCCCTTTTCCAATACATAAATACTTAAATTAGTTGAGTTATAAGAAGTTTAACAAACCAACCCGAGAAGAGGATGACGGAAGATATTTTTTTTATCCTTTTGACAAAGCGTGGAAGCTGCTTATAACTGCATCGGGTATGTATGTATAGAATTATTAGTGCGTAGATAGGATGTCACCAATTTATATGTGTGTGGCCAAAAGCATTAACGAAGACTCACGCATGACCTCAGCGGGAATAGTATTGGAGACAAAATTGATTTAAACAGCATGAAATGATACGCGTAAAAATAGCGTGTCATGAGTATATTTTCAATACTCGTTATCACACACACAGACCCCCTACACGTACCCATATCCCGGGGCATGACAAAACCGGTTTTAAACTCTTATAATCAGTTTTTTTTTATTTCGTGCATGCGCGCAATGAAGTCAAAGAAATAATACAAATTCTTTACATAATTAAGGTTTTCCATAATTGATGTTAACTTTCTCACGCATTCTTTACAGTATCGACAACGATACCTTAGTAATGGTATACCGGTCCTCCACAAAATATCTAATTTCTACCTGGCCAAAATATCCAGGCATCCATTGGTGATGGGGTAAACATTTTGTCACTGTTTCGTCTTTAACAAATAATCCCGAAAAGTTCTTTAAATTCTTAACGTTAATCACAATTTTTTTAAATGAAAAACAATACTGTTGATATTATTATTATTATTATTATTATTATTATTATTATTGTTATTATTATTCAGTGAAAACAGAAAGAAGGGCATGAAAATAAAAATATAAACTTCAGTCTGTTGCACACAAAGGAAAAATTATTTTCCAGTACTTCATTGACTGTTTAAATTACCACACACACACACACACACACACACATATTATATATATATTATATATATATATATATATATATATATATATTAGCATTTTCTGCGTGGGATTAATTCCGAATGGATGAAAACCAATAAATATATATAATTATGTTTAGTAAAATGTTTCAAATTATAAATGCTTGTTAAAAGTATTGATCGCCATTGTATTCTAAAATTAAACATGTGTTATATCAATATTATGTTCTACTAATTTATATATATATATATATATATATATAGGCGGGAGGGTATATAACTAAATGAATTTTATAAACTTTGATATATATTAATAATCAACGCACAAGTGTACACACACCACACACACATACACCACACACATATATATATATATATATATATATATATATATATATATATATATTATATATATATAAAACACTGTATATACTTTTTAATATAGATTAAAATTCTATGTTGCATAATTTCTACTTCTTTACACCCGTCTGATTCTAAATTTATGGATGTAAAATACATTCAAGGATTTATAAACTCTTGTGTGTGTGTATAAATATATATATAGATATATATATATATATATATAATATATATTATATATATATATATATTATATACTGTATGTATTGCAAATGTCCATACCTGAGTGGGTAAGTGGGTAACACGGTTCCCTGTGAGTGAAGTGAGGACACTGAATCGGAGTTCGAATCCCATATATATATATATACCACACACACACACACACACAGAGTATATATATATATAATAATTATATATATAAAGAATTGCATATATGGCCTTCTCAGTTCTTTCTGGAACAAGATTCTGATGTTAATAGGTCGTACCATATATATATATATATATATCGCATGAGGCATTCATTATTTTAAACTAATGTTAGACTTAATTATCGATAAGTGGACGCCTTTGCAGCTTCTGTGATTAAAACAGAGCAAGTTCTCCACCCTTTTATTATATTCAGTGTGTGCGAGGTAAAATATGAAAAATATGTATTATGTGCTTCCAATATCTATATCTATATATATATATATATATATATATATATATATATTATATTACTTTATTTATATTCAGTTTTATAAGATTATTTTTGTCATATTTTTTAAAACTATATTACTTACGAAAATTTATATAATGAAGTGCATTTTTGCTCTCTCTCTCTCTCTCTCTCTCTAACTTATATTTGCTTGAAGAGATATTAGTTTCAAACATCGAAGTTTTAATGAAATCCAAGACGTCTGTTTTGACCAAGTTTAAGTGCAAGAAAATTAATTATATTTTTTGAAGAATGATTACAGCTTAAACTGTGCAGGATTTTAAATATGCTGAGTCAATATTATATATATTATATATATATATATATATATGGGATGAATTTCACAATTAAACACGTGAAATGAATGAATGAATGAATGATGCAAACCCACAGGGAAAAAAAAAAATGATTCTAAGGCCTTCCGTGTATTCAGAAGTATTCCCTGACGAGGTGTACTTCTGAATACACGAAAAGGCCTTGGAATCATTTTCCTTTTTCTCTGTGGGTTTGCATCACATATATATAGATTATATATATATATATATATAAATACACACACACACTATCCTTTCTTATTGTGCTTAAGGTATGATGGAATTCATTCAAATACAGTACAAAGTTTCAAATATTAGGTGACACCGTATGGAAAGCAATGGAAGTCGGTTGCATGTTGCACTCTTGAGAAGACTTATTTCCATAAATTGTAGTTAAATTTGAAAACAATAGTTAATAAATTGTACCCTTATCTCCCAATGTTTGATATATTTTACGTGACAGTATCATGAATATATATGGTGAATGGCAAGTCCTTTTCCATAAATGTTATATGCCTTACATGTTTACTGCTGGTCTTTGATATATGAAAGAAAATGTGAAATTTGAGGAGTTACTATAATATTTCAAAGATTCGCGTGAAGTCTACAAATAAGTAGCGTAAATTGAAATATAATGTGCATATACGTCTATAATATAACTATAACGCGTTACAGCTATATTTACTTTATATTTATGTGTAAAGTATGTAATTTTATATACCTGCATTACTTTAAATGGGTATGAGATTGTGTATGTATATGAAATATATATATTATATATAGTTCAGCAAATTTAATTTTGTGAATGCTCTTTCTTTCAGTATTATAAATTTGGCTTTACAAATACCTTGCAGCGTATATAATTCATTCTTAATTAACTTTTTTATTCCAGTCCAAACGCTTTAATACCTTCAAAATCACCTCCTTTTAAACCTACAGGAGGAGAAACCAATTATACTCGATAATATTTGTTTAACCTTGGATTAACAATACACATAACTAATCTTACCGTAACCTTGAACCTCACGTAGCTATATGCAATTGCAATTTCTTCCTCATCAAACCTACCCTACCGTTCCCCCTTTTCCTCCAGCTCCCCGAACAAACCCTCCTCCTTCTCCCTCAGAGGGCAAAAAACTCGTCCGAGAACGAGAAAAAAATTATATTAGGAAGATGAAGAACAGAGAACGAAATAATATAAATTTAAGAACGAATTCAAGGGTAGGCAACGCCCAACCCGAAGCTGGGTGAAGGTCAGAGCGTTCTAACGCTCTCGTGGGACAAGTGGAGCGAGAGTGGGTCACAGAACGCACGCAAGAGAGCGGGAAGGCGGTCACGCATGCGCGCGCAGACGCTGAAGATACAGCCACGCACCTGGGCGGGAAAATTTGGCGCCAAAATAGGACCGTAGTTGCGGATTTTTTATTTAGAGATAATGTAAATAAGTCGTAGACTAATGAAGATATTTTCCGACTGGTTAATGGAAGCTGATTTTATTTTATTTTTACAATCTTAGCGCTGAAAGTATTTACTCCCGAAAATTAAAAAACTCAAGAAGGTTTTGTTTTTAAATTGTTAATAAAATGAACACATAAATTTGAACAAGCGAAGCGTGCAAACTAGATCAAGCGCAACGAAGAAAGAACACTGATTCTTATTGTAGATTTACATAAGGATTATATTAACGATAATAATTGTTGATTTTAATCTCAAAAACATGTTTTTTTGCCAAACTTTTGAGGTGTTAAAAGCTGTCTAATTAACTTCAAATTTAGTTAGTTTAATGCACTGGCTGCATGACTAACGCATTTCATTTCTACGTTGTTCGTATAATGCGTTTTTACATACCAAAATAATACAGGAATATTTCATGTTTTTTAAAGGTATTATATTCCAAATTATCCATTATTAAAATCGAAAGAGACTTAATTAGTATCATTCCAAATATAAAATATTTATTTTTCTGTTAGAAATAAAATATATAAGTAGATATATATTCCTTTTATACTCTTAATGTATATTCCAACTTATACTCCAAACTTACATCTATAAAGATCATATACGATAATATATATATATATATTATATATAATGAAAAAATATCATAAACTTAAAGAATTTAAGAATAACATATATAGACCAGATACTAAGATTTGCTACCAAATATGTCAAGTCATAAAAAGGAGAGAAATATAATATAAATATATATATATATATATATATATATATATATATTATATATATATATATATATATATATAACCAAGCTCATTTTTTTTCCTTTGCAAGCAAGTTAACTTTGTTCGTAACACTGTCAACTCCAGATTCTTATCTTTATAAATAGATTTCGTATCGTGAAAGTAAATAACTCTGAAATACAAACTTTTATATATATATATATATATATATATATATATATAATATATATATTATGTTGTGCAATATTAGTGAAACTCATGAAAGCTATTATTAACTGTGCATAAAAGGAGATAGCCACACAAAGACATATTTAATTATATTTATATCACTGTATTTACCTGTTAATTCTGTA
>JAJOZX010004998.1:40000-57500 GCA_023014485.1 Bathynomus jamesi | reverse complement strand
ATATGTGATAACATAAGAAATAAGCACAAATTTTGAGTGTATATATATATAATATATATATATATATATATATATATATAATATATATTCGGATATGGACAGAGATCAAACAAGCATTATGCGAACGCGAGTAAAAAGGATGTATGCAGTAAATCTTATTTTGAATTTAATCGTTTGAATAAAATATATTCGAAATTCACTTAAAAAAAAAGGTCAGATGTCCAGACTAAGTATTTTGTCCACTATTTTATGGCAAATATTTATATACCTGTAAGCAGCGGTGAACAAGACAGCAAAATGTGGAGAGATACGTATTGTGCTATTCAATGATAATGTGAGAATCAGTGTAACGGTGGTTAGAGAACATTCAATGAGTATTCGGTATGAATAACTTGGGATCACTGACCATCTTTAAAAATTAAGATGTATGAGATATATATATATATATATATATATATACGGGGAGAGAGAGAGAGAGAGAGAGAGAGAGAGAGAGAGGAGAGAGAGAGAGAGAGAGAGAGAGAGAGAGAGAGAGAGATCTGAAAAAAAATGAAATTAAGTGAAATGATAAGAAATGAGTGCAAGAACATGCATTCATAAAAGGGACCTTTTGAAAGAACAATGGAATATCAAAGCATACAATATGCCAAAACATATTCTCCAATCATTGTAATGACTATTATTTCAACCTGACATTTGTCTGTAAATTTATACACAGAGGTAATATGTAAGGAATGCGTTTATTTTCCATGAAAGAGAGACACACAGCAGATATATACGCAGATATATATTTATATAGATATGAAATAAAGTTGTTTTTATGCAGGAAGGAGGGGCCAACGGCGAATGCCCGCAAAAACGCCTCCCCCCCCCCCCATAGAGGAAGAAGAGTGCCAAAAATCAAGGTCCATGATTTTTTGAGATGTTTGGACATTCTGCGTTTGAAAGATTGGAGGTCATAAACAGGGGGAAATATGGACTGAAGAAGGTTGTTCCAGAGTTGAACGGTTGAGTAGATGAAAGATTGAAAATACCGATTAACCCTTGCGTTAGAGAGTTGGACAGAAAAAGAATGAGATTGTATCGAAAGCCCGGTACTCTGTGCTCTCCTTAAAAGAGGAGGCATGTAGTTAGAGACTTCAGAAGAACAGTGTCCGTTGTGATAGCGATAGTAAAGAGAGAGTGAGGCAGCATTGCGGCGAAGAGAGGGGGATTGAAGACAGTCAGTAAGAGTAAAATTGATGAGATGAAAAGCCTTTGATTCAACACTGCTAAGTAGAGCTGTGTGGGTGAAACCATTTCACACGTGAGAGGTATATCCATACAGGGCGAACAATACCCCTGTACAGAGACAGCAAATGAGCGGGGATGAAGAAACTGCGGTGCAGGTACGGCACACATGACCTCTTAGAAGCTGTTTTAGAAAGAGACTATATGTGATCCTTCGAGGAAAGATCACGAGAAAAGAAAACACCAAGAATGTTTAAAGGAAGAAGAAGAATTGAGTTGTGTATTGTTGAAGGTGAGGAGATAGTCATGCGGAAGATTGTGACGAGTACAGAGATGAAGGAAATGGGTTTTTGAGGCACTGAGAGCCAAAAGGTCTCCTCTTCTGTAGTCAGAGATAACAGAAAGATCAGAGGTCAAGTGCACCATTGCCATCCTACGCGAATCATGGAGTTACTGTTGAGAGTGACACTTTGTGAAACTGGTGAAGTAAAGAGTGGAATCATCGGCATAGGATTCAGTAAGGGAGGAAGTGCGATTTGATAGATTATTGATAAATAAAATGAAAAGAATACGTGAGAGGAGAGAGAACTGAGGAACACCGCTATTAATAGCTTTCGAAGAAGAGCAGTAGCCATCTGCAACCGCAGCTGAAGATAGTCCAGAAAGGAAATTAAAGATGAAGGCACAGATAGAAGTATAGAAACCAAAGGAGGGCAGTTTCAAAATTAAATATTTGTGCCAGAATCTATCAAACCCTTTTGTTATGTTTAGCGCAACACCAAACGTTTCACCGAAATCCCGAAAGGAGGATGACCAATAGTAAGAGAGATATGCAAAGATCGCCAGTAGAGCGTCCCTTGCGGAATCCATACTGACGATCTGAAAGAAGATTGTGAATAGAGAGGTGTTTAAGAATCTTCCTGTTAAGGAGAGATTTAAAAACTTTAGGAAGTAATTGGACGAGAGTTGGAGGGTTGAGCGGTCACCCTTCTTTGGGAGAGGCCGAATGGAAGCGAATTTCCAGCAGGAAGGAAAAGTACCAAAGACGCAGACAAAGACGAAATAGTTTGCCTGGGCAGGGTGTCAGCAAAGAAACACAGTTTCTGAGAACAACAGGAAGAACACCATCAGGACTGTACGCCTATTTAGAGTTGAGCCCACACAGGTCAGAAGAAACATCTTCAGAAGAAATTCTAATTTCAGACATAGTAAGGTCAGACAGAAGATAGGGGGTGCTGGAACTCCCGTTTCTTCTGTCACTGTCCTCCTTAGCTGATCTTTTTCCGTGTCTCATCTATATTGTGAGCAGTCCAGCATGCTCCCAAACACACACTTCTCTCCCTATTCCTCACTACATATACATGCGTTTTACACACTACATAATCTTTTCAAAATTTAAAAAAAATGTCATGAACTTCAAGAGCCTCGGAGTCCCCTGGGGAGGGAAATATAAATGTCGCCACTTCTGGCTACCCCTCTGCCGATACCGGGAACGCAGACCCGGGCAGCGGGGCTGGATCTGATACTGTCCCCTCGAGATGTTCTGGGACTCTGATTCACTTTTCTTAAACTTCTGCAGCATTCGTGGCTTTTTCTAAAATTTTCAATTTGTTGAACAACACCTCTCCTCCTCTAAACCTCATCTTCTTTTCCCCACTGAAACTCAGGTGTCTGGGACGACTGACAGCAACTCCTTTTCTGTACCCTCTTACTTTCTCTATACTCAATTTCACTCCAAAGGTGGATGTTGCGTATATGTACGCAATGACCTAACTTGTTCTCGTACTCCCGAACTTGAATCTTCCGAATTCTACTGTATATCCTCTGGCTACGGCTTACATGCCAATCTCAAACTAAATACATCTGCGCTGTTTACCTTTCTCCTAATTCTACTGACTATCCAAAATTCTTTGACTACCTTACTTCCAAAGTGGAATACATTCTTTCCCGTTCTCCCTTTGCAGAAATCTCCATTTTAGGAGATTTCAATGTTCACCACTACCTTTGGCTTTCCTCCCATTTCACTGACATCCCTGGTGAACTAGCTTACAACTTTTCTATCCTAAATGACCTAGAGCAGATTGTACAGCACCCTACTCGTTCCCCGACCGCCTTGGAAATACTGTAGACCAAACCTTTTGGATTTATTTCTTACCGCTCATCCTTCTTCTTACACTCTGAAACTTTTTTCTCCGTTGGGCTCCTCCAATCACAATATTGTATCTGTTTCATGTCCTATCGCTCCAATTCGGCCTTTGGATCCTCCCCAGAGGCAATCTGGCGCCGCTGATTGGGAGGTCCTTAGGCAGTTCTTCTATGATTTCCCATAGAATGATTACTGCTTCCGTGGCCGGGCCCCTTCCGAGTGTGCTGTGCGCAAAACGGAGGTGATTCTCTCGGGCATGAAGGCATACATTCCATATTCTATTCCTACTACTAATGCAAAAAACCTTCTTTTAACTTTACTTGTTCTGATGCTATCTGCAACAGAGAGGAGTCTTTCAGAAGGTACCATCGCTATGTGAAAACCTATCCAATTCTAATTCTTCTCACTCTTTCCGGCATCTAGCTAAGAACCTCTTCAACAACTTTACTTCCTCTTCTTTCCCTTCTTTTTTCCATTCCGATGGCTCAGTTGCCGTTTCTTCTCATAACAAATCTGAACTCTTCGCTCAAACTTTCGCTTACAACTCAACCCTGGACGATCCCGGTGCTGTTCCTCCATCTCCTCAACCCTCTCACCTTATTATGCATGAAATTAGAATCTCTTTCAAAGATGGTTTTTCTGCCCCATCTGGGCTCAACTCTAAGAAGGTGTACGGACCTGATGGTGTTCTTCCTGTTGTTCTTAATAACTGTGCTTCTGTACTGACACCCTACCTAGTCAAATTCTTTCGTCTTTGTCTCTCATCTGGTACTTTTCCTTCCTGCTGGAAGTTCGCTTTCATTCAGTATGTCCCAAAGAAGGGTGATCGCTCTCAACCCTCCAACTATCGTCCAATTGCTTTGATTCTTGTGTTTCTAAAGTTTTTAAATCTATCCTTAATAGGAAGATTCTTAAACACCACTTTTCTCACAATCTTCTTTCAGATCGTCAGTATGGGTTCCGCAAGGGACGCTCTCGCTGACTCTTGGTCACCCTCCTTTCGGGATTTCGGTGAAACTTTTGCTATTGCGCCAGACATATCAAAAGCTTTTGATAGAGTCTGAGTCGGTTTCTGTCCTTTTTTTGTGCCTTCATCTCTAATTTCCTTTCTGGCCGATATATAGCTGCGGTTGTAGATGGCCACTGTTCTTCTCCTAAAGCTTTCAACAGTGCTATTCCTCAGGTTTCTGTCCTGTCACCCACTCTTTTCCTTTTGTTTATTAATGATCTTTTAATTCACATTTCCTGTCCTACTCACTCCTATGCCGATGATTCCACTCATCACTTCTCCACCCGCTTCCCAAAGTATTCCTCACACGTCACACCAGTCTCCACGATTCGCGTAGTACGGCTATGGATCACCTGACCTCTAATCTTTCTGCTATCTCTAGTTGGGGCGGAGGAAAACTTGTGGCTTTCATTGCTTCAAACATTCAGTTCCTCCATCTGTCTACTCGTCACACTCTTCCACACGACTATCTCCTTACCTTCAACAGCACACAACTCAATCCTTCCTCTTCTCTTAACATTCTTGGTGGAATCAAAGTTTTTTCGTCTCATCAATTCCCCACCTCTTACTCACTGTCTTCAATCCCTCTCTCTTCGCCGCAATGTTGCCTTACTCTCTCTTTACTATCGCTATTATAACGGACGTTGCTCTTCTGAATTCTAACTGCATGCCTCCTCCTTTAAGGAGAGCACGCAGCACTAGACTTTCTACACTTTCTCATTCCTTTTCTGTCCAACTCTCTAACGCAACGGTTAATTGGTATTTTCAATCTTTCATCTACTCAACCAGTCAACTCTGGAATAATCTTCCTCAATGCATCTTTCCCCCTGTCCATGACCTCCCATTTTTCATACTCTGGGTGTCTAGGCATCTTAAAAACCTTGGACCTTGATTTTAGCTATCTTCTTCTTTGGGAGGGGCGCTTTTGCGACATTCGCCTTGGCCCCCTCCTTCTTGCACAAAAATTTTATATATACTGTATGTTCACAGTTTGAAGCGTTTTTCAAATTTAATAACATTTTATCCATTTGAAGTCAAACGAAATGGAAAACAACATTATAAAGTTTAATTATCAAGGTTTTTGGTATACTTTACACCAGTGGTTCCCAACCTTTTTTAGGCCAACGCCCCCTTATGTCCATCAGTACTTGCTGGTGCCCCCTCATAAAGATAACAATATAACAGGCTAAGAGATAAGTGATTTATTAATAGAAGGTAAAAATTTCAGTTTCCTAGCGACCCCCTAAGATTCTCAAACGCCCACTGGGGGTCAGTGGCACCCACATTGAGAACCACTGCTTTACACTAACACTTTACACTTCAACATACCGTCCATCCTGGGCAATACAACATTCAACTCTATTTAGCAAGGATTGAAACCCATTTCGATTTGTCGTTGTGTAATTTGGCGGACTGTTGTTTCGATACATTTCTCTTCTCCCAAATTTACATGATC
Source organism: Bathynomus jamesi (assembly GCA_023014485.1). Lineage (NCBI taxonomy): Eukaryota > Metazoa > Arthropoda > Malacostraca > Isopoda > Cirolanidae > Bathynomus > Bathynomus jamesi. Next base: position 51,659 of record JAJOZX010004998.1, on the reverse strand, counting down.
CAATAAAAAGAATGCTACATTCTATGTCGGATGAGCGTTTTGGGTAGCGGCCTTTTCCACTTCTCTTAATCCCTTTTCCTGTGAAAGTTTTGCTAAAATAAAATTCTGACATTCAAAGCACAGTGACAGGGAGCTCCATATTGATGGAAAATTGTTTGATCCATGAGATTTAAGGTCAAGAACTGAAGGAAAAAGTTCTGAAGTACTGCGAGGTAGCGATCTGAATTTACGGTCACCTTTTCAAAAAAGAAAGGGCCAGTGACCTTTGACTTTCGTAAGGCGCACTACAGTGTAAGGATGGTCTCTTTGATTATGTCGAAGTTCATTGGTTTGTCAGTTCCCCAAATGTGATAGTTGTGCGGTTAACATTGTCAGTGATATGTCGCTTCATCTTCAAATATTAACTTCTCCATAAAGTTAGGATTTTCTAGCCTGTCTAGCTTGTAGACATGATCCTCTTCCATTAAATCCGGGACATCTTGAATTTTGTTAGCATGCTTTTGTAACTTCACCTTCAAAATTTTACGGGAATGTTTATATCCTTTAAAACGGGTAAACGATATCCTTGGACTTCACTCATATGCATCCCAAACAGTCGCTTCGTCACTGATTACTGGGTCTACTGAAGAATTTCTTTTCATAAACTGATCCTGCCTCTTTTTTTTTTTAATTTAAAACGACAAAAAAACAAATTTCGTTTTCAGCAAGAGTTGCCATTTTGGTCTACAGTCAGTCCAGTCGATACCAGTGCCTTTAAGGGATAATCTAACATAACCTGAAGCAACTTTAATGGTTAAATTTTGTAATGCCTTCACTATTTTGTCCAATCTGAAATAGGTAAAAAGTTATCAGATTTCAAAATTCCTCAAGGGATATATATATATATATATATATATATATATATATATTATATAGGAGAGAGAGAGAGAGAGAGAGAGAGAGCATATCAAATTTTAATAAATACGTAAAATCAATATTCTCGTGTTCCTGCAATTTTTCTATTTTCTGCTTTCCAAGTTTTGAGGACTGCCATCATGATTTGTGAGGACATTCAATATAGTTAATACCTTTATCCTTATTTTTCCCCCTTTAGCTTTTTGTCGTCATGACACATATATATATATATATATATATATATATATATATCGTAAAGAACGACGCTTGTATAGGAGAACATTCCGCGCAAGATGAGAAGAGAGAACGAACAAATGAAAAAAATGAGGTAACCACCCGGGAATCGAACCCGGGATCTTCCGATTGCCGGTCAGATATGATAACCACTACACCATGGTCCTCACTCAATCAGAAGTCGTAATTCCTCTACATACGCGCAGAAACCAATGCCCCGAGGGGGGCACCTCCCGCATGCCGTACCTATATATACATTTCAACTGCAAAGAACACGCAGTATAAATAACGTAAAGAACGACGCTTGTTTCTGCGCGTATGTAGAGGAATTACGACTTCTGATTGAGTGAGGACCATGGTGTAGTGGTTATCATATCTGACCGGCAATCGGAAGATCCCGGGTTCGATTCCCGGGTGGTTACCTCACTTTTTCATTTGTTCGTTCTCTCTTCTCATCTTGCGCGGAATGTTCTCCTATACAAGCGTCGTTCTTTACGTTATTTATACTGTGTGTTCTTTGCAGTTGAAATGTATATATAGGTACGGCATGCGGGAGGTGCCCCCTCGGGGCATTGGTTTCTGCGCGCGTATGTAGAGGAATTACGACTTCTGATTGAGTGAGGACCATGGTGTAGTGGTTATCATATCTGACTGGCAATCGGAAGATCCCGGGTGGTTACCTCATTTTTTCATTTGTTCGTTCTCTCTTCTCATCTTGCGCGGAATGTTCTCCTATACAAGCGTCGTTCTTTACGTTATTTATACTGCGTGTTCTTTGCAGTTGAAATGTGTATATATATATATATATATATATATATACACGTTTTGCTTGTACCTTGTGGTGAATGGACGTGCTGTCTCTCTCTCTCTCTCTCTCTCTCTCTCTCTGCATTAACACCCAAATAAGGAAATAAACTACTCGGCGGTTTATTCTGTTTACACCCGAAAGTGTATAAAGTATCAGTGAATCTGTGCATATAGTATGTAAAGTGAAATTCATTAAAACTAAGTAAGTGCAATACAGTTTTCATAATTTATCATCAGTTTTAACATACATATTTAAAACGAAATATGGTTGGCATTCGAGAAAGTTTGAAACAAGGCATGAAAAAGGTCATAAAACGCAAAGGTCAGAAACCCTCGACCATCGAAAGGAAAGAAATAGAAATAAAAATAAATAAATAAAGAAAGAATTTGTGTGGTTATTTCTTTTTACGCTAATTAAGGACTAGCATGGCTATGGGTCCAAATTCTCACTTAATCTGCAATTTGTGTAATCTGGAAACAACGGAAACCCCGGTGATTCGGTGTGATTTCTGTCAACGACTGCAAGACTTTATCTGCATGAATTGAGATGATAAGGAAATAACTCTTGTCTCGAGCGCGAAACACGTCGTGGGGATCAAATTTCTATGTGGCGCATGTACACAGACGGTAAGTTCATTCGCGGTATTTAAAGAAATGGAGATAGCAGACTCGAATGTTACAAAAAAGAATGAAATAACGGGGACACAAGGGTCCGGAAATGTCCCAACGAAAAACCGGGTGGATGAAAGAGAGGACGAAATAATGAATAACAGCATAATAACGAACAACAATTTAATAACGAATAACAATATAAACAATATAATACGGAAGGAAGACATAGATGAAAAGAAATAAGTAAAAGTTGCGAAGTAGTCAAACTGTCCAACGAGCGAAGTGATAAAAGATAATAACTAAAAACGTAGAAAATAAACAGCCAAAGAAAAATAATGATAATATCAAAATTAAGAACTTTCAAAATAATAAGAAAAGAAGAAGTAGAAGCGTAGAAAATATCGTATGTAAATACTACGCGAAAGGGAACTGCAGATATCGGGATGGGCAATGCATATATGCACATCCCACATTATGCAACACGCATTACACAAGTGGAAACTGCAAAGTTGATAAGAAATGCATGTTCCACCATCTTACGGTCTGCAACACCTATGCAAGATATGGGAGTTGCAAATACGAAAAAAAATGCCGTTACCACCACCCTCAAAGGAACGCAACGAGCTAACAGGAAAAACGAACATCAAAGAAGAGTGCTAATTTTTTAGACGCAGCCAACACAATTCAGCTGCTAAATATTATCCAGCAATTACAAAATCAGCTGACAAATATAGGAATCCGAGAGCCGGACAGAAGGCACACACAAAGACACTTCATGCGGTATCGGGACAACAGGTACCGGCAAAGATAAAAAGAGGTAAATTCTCGGAGGACCACCACAAGGCAACGAAACCGGCACCCCCATTGGAAAACGAATCGGAACCACCTGTATGCGAAAACGATAGAGAAAAGATAAAAATAATCCTAGCCAACATTCAGGGCCTTAAATCAAGCCATTCCTCTGACAAAATTATATACCTGAAAGGACTCATGCAAGAAACCGGAGCAGATTTTGCATGCCTCACGGAAACTCATCTAAAGGATTGCCAGGCGATCTGTGAAAATTGTGAGTCCTCTACTGAAAAAAAGAAATACAAATTGACATCCATAACATCCTCCGAGCCGTCAGAACAGTGAGACGTAAAGGAGGATGTACTATTTACACACGCGAAAGGCATATGGCAGAAATGACTATAAGTACCTCAAACAGCTACGTAGAATGTGTAGCAGCAAAAGTTGAAAAATTAAATATGGTGCCAACCTCAAAATTTTCAGATTCCATTACAGAGGTAAGAAGCTGGGTAAAAGATCTACAGTCTCCAACCCCAAATGTTTTTCTCTGTGGTGATTTTAATTTCCCATTCATGAAATATAAAAGGATAGGAAAAAATATATATACACCAGGACAAGGCGGGCACACGAGAAGACCAGGAGCAGGTAAAAATGCTACTAGCTCTAGTTGATGAATTTATGTTAATGCAAGAAATAACAGAAAACACAAGAAAAAACAACTGCCTAGATTTGGTATTCACAAACAACAGCAATCTAATTGATAATGTAGAAATATCCCCAACTATGATGTCGGACCACAACATTATTGAAATAACAACTAATATAAAGGCAACAGGAAAGGAAAGAATACGCACAACAGAAAGAAGCAAATTCGAATTTTTAATTTTCACTCCAAAGCTATAAACTGGGAAGATGTTACATCCAGCATGGAAGTAATAGTTTGGAAAGCCATTTTCGAGGTCAAGACAACGGAGGAGATGCTAATGACTTTAGAGGAGAAGACGTTAGAAATTGTGGAAAAACATGTCCTAAAAATACAACAAAGGAAAGAGAAGCAGGTTCGAGAGACAAAAGAGGGCATTGTTTCGAAAGAGAAAAAGAGTAACTGCAAAATTAAGTAACTGTAAAGATAACGACATCAGAAAAATATTAAATGATAAACTGCAAAGTATCGATGACGTCATTCAGGAACTAATTGAGACGCATACAGAAAAAGAAGAAGACGACGCTATAGAAGCGATAAAGGTTAACTCAAAGTACTTCTATAATTTCGCAAAAAGAAAGTCGAAAAACCATGCGACTATCGGACCTTTAAAAAACGAGAACAGTGCTTTATCTGATGATCTAACAGAAGTATCTGAAATATTAAGAGTTCAGTACGAATCATCTTTCAGTATCCCAAAAACTGACAAATTGATATGCGATAGAAACGCGTTCTTTGAAAAAGAACTACAAGGGGAAAGTACAGGGTGTCCCGTAAGTCTGGACCCATAGGGAAAAATAATAAAATTACAAAATAGTCCAAAAATTTATTACATAATCTGTTCAAAGTGTCCGCCGTTGTGTCGCACACATAGTTGAAGACGCAATCTCCACTGCGACAGCACTTTCTGAATCACAGTCGCAGAAATTTCTTGACACGCCTCCACAATGCGTGCTTTAAGGTGGAAAATGTTCTGAAGTTTGACCTCGTACACTTTGGCTTTCAAGTGGCCCCACAAATAAAAATCATAATAAAAAATAATAAAAAAATAATAATAATAAAATAATAATAATAACATAATAAAAAAATATATTATAAATCCCTATGGGTCCAGACTTACGGGACACCCTGTATAACGGACTTCGACTTTATGACGGATGATATTACACAAGCCATAGGGAAACTAAAAACACACTCAGCGGCAGGACTAGATAAATGGAATGCCACACTGATCAAAAACTGCAAGAATGCAATCGCTGAGCCCCTATACTGGATATGGAAACGATCACTAGACACGGGAGGAATACCGGGCATCCTGAAGAGTGCGAACATAGGCCCAATATATAAAGGAGGAGATCGATCCGAGGCCAAAAACTATAGACCAGTGTCGCTTACATCTCATCTCACTAAAATATTTGAAAGAATAGTTAGACAGAAAATCTATGACTTTTTGGAAACTCGGAAAAAACTCAATGATAACCAACATGGGTTTCCACTACAACAACATTATTGATGCAATTCAAAGCAATGAAAACTATGATGTGCTATACACAGACTTTGCTAAAGCGTTCGACAAGTGTGACCATGGAATCATAATACATAAACTGAAATATATGGGAATAACAGGAAAAACAGGGAAATAGATATATAATTTCCTTAGTGAGCGGCGGCAAGTTGTTAAAGTACAAGGAGTATCTTCATCAGAATCAGAGGTCCTCAGCTCAGTACCACAAGGAACAGTATTAGCTCCCCTACTCTTCATAATCATGCTAACTGACATAGATGAGGATGTTACTAGAGACAGCACAGTAACGTCCTTTGCCGATGACACAAAGATCAGTAGAAAAATAAGAAACCCAGAAGATATAGGATCTCTACAAACAGACATGAACAGAATCTACAAGTGGATGGAAGACAACAATATGAAGTTTAACACTGAGAAATTTCAGTTGTTACGGTACGGAAAAAGAGAAGACCTAAAATCCATGGAATATCATACCCCGAATGGACAGGAAATTCAGAGAAATTCCAGAGCAAAAGATTTAGGGGTTGTAATGACTGATGATGCGAAATTTGAAACACAAAATAAGATAGCAGTAAACAGAGCAAAGAGAATAACTGGGCAGATATTGAGAACCTTTAAACAAAGGGGTAAGAATGTAATGATTCCTCTACTGAAAACACTGATCATACCCAAATTGGAATACTGCTCGGTCCTAACATCCCCATATAATAAAGAAGACATTAGACAGCTGGAAGGGATCCAGAGAAGCTTCACAGCCAAGATCAATGGGTGCAAATAACTAAATTACTGGGAAAGGTTACGCGAACTAGACCTATATTCACTGGAAAAGAGAAGAGAGAGATACACCATTATTTATACTTGGAAAATAATGAAGAAACTAGTCCCTAATCTTACTCTGAACCCTATAACTCCTCAAACAATGGTGGAAAGTAGAAACGGTAGGCTGTGTCGTATTCCCAAATTAAAGGCGAGACAGGGAACATCGTTAACCCTGAAAGAAAATAGTCTTGTTGTGAGAGGACCAAAACTGTTTAATCAGCTGCCCAAAGACCTAAGAAACACGAGTGGTGTTGCAGTGGACATCTTCAAAAGAAGATTAGACGCCTGGCTCAGAACAATCCCCGATGAGCCTGGCGTACCTGGCTATGTGAGGTGGAGAGCACAAGAAACCAACTCACTACTTCACCAGGCCAACTCGAGAGGATGGGCGACAAGCTTGACCTTCGCGAAATGAGGAATCATCGCCGGAACCTTTGTAAGGTTGTAAGGTTATATATATATATATATATATATATATATATATACACACACAGTATATATAGACTATATATATACAGGGTGGGCGGAAAGTAGCTCCCTAATTTAAATTACATATAAATTATGTATAAATTGTGATTGTATTGTTATATTGTTATGGTCTGTTCTCTAAAGTGGTACAATTGTAACGGTAATCTTTTTTTCTCTAAAGTGTTCTCTTTGTGTTCTCTAAAGTGGTACAATTGTAACGTTCATTTTTTTTTTCATTTCAGATTGAAGGGTAACATGGCTGAGCGTTTAACACTGCAGGAGCGTGCCCAGTTGGCGGCACGGTACGAAGTTTGGCAATCTGTCGTTCGAGTTCAAAGATGGTGGCGGGCCATTCACGGACCACGTGCCCAAGTGGACCCGAAAACAATCAAGAACTGCCACTCGAAGCTCATGACCACGGGGTCTGTGGCAGATGTTCGAAGATGTGGTCGCCCTTCGACATCCAGGGCCCAGGAGACGGTGCAGGCAGTTCAGGAAATGTTCGCACGGAGTCCACGAAAGTCAACTCGCCAGGCAGCTCGGGAAAGTGGACTCTCCCGCTACTCAGTGCGAACTGTGCTGAAGAAGGAGCTGAACTGGCGTGCGTGGAAGCCGCATTACTGCCAATCTCTCTCGGACGAGGACTGCGACATTCGCATGGAGTTCGGGGAAATCATGCTGGCTTGGCATGAAGACTGGCCCCATCTCTTCCGCAACATCCTCTGGAGCGACGAGGCGGTGTTCCACGTCGGAGGCTTTGTCAACCGCCACAATTGCCACTACTGGGCAGGAGAGGATCCCATGGTTACCGCTGAAAAACGGCAGAATCGGTTCAGTGTAACGGTGTGGTGTGGTATGACCTCAGATCAGGTTGTGGGCCCGTTCCTTCTGCGCAACACCATGAATGCTGAGCGGTACCTTGCTATGTTGCGAAACGAGGTCTGGCCGGTTGTCAGCACATGGGAGAACATCGACGATCTGATATTTATGCAAGATGGGCCCCTCCGCACTTCGCTCTTGTTGCCCGTGAGTGGCTGGATGCCCACTTCCCTGGGCGTTGGATGGGTCGTCGTGGTCCACATCAATGGCCAGCCAGGAGCCCCGACTTGACACCGTGCGACTTCTTTCTTTGGGGGTGGGTAAAGGAAGAAGTCTACCGCACCAAACCGAGGACATTGGAGGAACTGGAGGACCGAATTCGGGAAGTCATGTCCTCCATCCCGCCGGAGTTCCTGCTAAAGTCAGTGGACGCCATTCCTGGGCGGCTCCAGAAGCTGGTGGAAAGAGTTGGAGCCCACATTGAATTTTAGAGAAAACCTACCATGTATGCCTACCTTTTCATATTATTTCTTCTGAAATAAATGGATAATATACGTATTTTTTTACCAATCCAAAATAGGGAGCTACTTTCCGCCCACCCTGTACTATATACATACAGGGTGGGTAAAAAAAAGTGACCCCCTCGAGGTAAACTGTCATACTAAAATTGAGAAGTTGCTCGATGTGTCCCCCTTCCTGCTCAACGCAGGCCTCCAAACGTGGACGCCACTGATCAATACACCTGTTTACATATGGTTGAGACACCTCCCAGCCGAGCAGAATTCTCTCGCGTAGTTCATCTATGTCTCTTATATTGGTACCAGGGATGTAAACTTTGGACTTCAGGGCTTCCCGAACACCATAATCTAGTAGTGAAAGATCGGGGCTACTAGTCAGCCATATATTGGGTTCGATAAAATCCGGTGTTTCGTTCTCAAGGAATATGACAGTTTGGCGTGCTCTGTGAGCAGGGGCTCCCTCTTGTTGGAAAGTATATCTTTCACTCTATCTAACTGATATTCGACGAATTTGGGGTTAGATAGAGTGAAAGATATACTCTCCAACAAGATGGAGCCCTGAAGTCAAAGTTTACATCCCTGGTACCAATATAATAGATATATATGAACTACGCGAGAGAATTCTGCTCGGCTGGGAGAAGGTGTCTCAACCATATGTAAACAGGTGTATTGATCAGTGGCGTCCACGTTTGGAGGCCTGCGTTGAGCAGGAAAGGAGACACATCGAGCAACTTCTCAATTAAGACGAACAACATACTAAGGTAAGCATCTATGAAGTTTGGGAACTCTAATCCCCTTAATTTTTCTAATATGACAGTTTACCTCTAAGGGGTCACTTTTTTTTACCCATCCTGTATATTAGGGTGGCTATCAGGGACAAAAATTATTTTTTAACTTTAGAGTTCGGAAGGTCGAATTTTGTTCTTTATCATGAGAAAACTTAGCATGCCATTTTTTAAAGCAATCAAATCATATTTAGGGGTGGCGCACGGCAGTATAAAAATGGAGAGTAATGTACTTTTAATCAATAGTAAAATACCCCATTTATTTCTTTGCAAAATTTGCAGAAATTATTATTGAAATGTTTATATGAAATATTCATATGTTTTCAGATATATAGTTGTATTTATGATATAATATCAATATATGTAACTACTTCTTGTGACTTTTGGCATCTGAAAAACTGGCAAGGAGCAACTGCAACTCAAATCCTCAGTTAACTACATGCTGAGGAAGTGCGTATGTGGTAGTAATTCGTGCTCCATTTATTTCACGGTTAGGAGTTTCACGCCCTAAAATTTTCAATTTTTTTGCAATCATGGCTAGTACTAGTTATAGTACTCGTTCTGAAACAGATATATGCCTTTTTGGTCCAACTTTACCAAAAATATTGGGCGATAAACTCCCTTCTCAGCAGCAAATTTTGGCACATTTTTTTTACCATCATTCAGAGATGAAGCTCCCTTTGAAAGGGATAGTGCTAAGAATACTTTGATCAGTGTTATGGGTTTCTGGAAGAAAGGCAGTATTCCAACTGCGCATGAACATGATCTTATTAAGCGGTTGCTCAAACTTCATTCTGAATGGAAAGCATTACAAAAAAGTAAGTCCCGTCGATCTCAAAAGCAAATTTCCAATGAAACACACTTCACATCACGACTCAATGAACTATTTGACATTGCACGTGAGAATGCTCTGTCTATGATGAAAATAAAAGAAGATAAGAAATTTCTTATTGCTCAGCGCAGTGGAATAAAAGATCACATAGCTGGCATTGATAAAGTGACAACAATCAAGGAAAGAAATAAGATAATTAGAGAAAAAAATTTTATTAGCCGCAAGAGAAAACATGAAAAAGAAATACAACAACTAAGCCAAGTTGCAACAATAGATTCAAGTACCAGTAGTGATAACGAGTCGATCCATTCAGAAAATAGTACATCTCAAAAATTAAAAAGTTTTTCTCAGGGTGACACCTAACCACAATTGAAGAAAGGAAGAGCTCAAAATATAATGACTCCCGAATTAGTGCATGCTCTAGACCGTACAAAGACCAGCAACCGAGCAGCAGCTCATATCGTTGCTGCTACGGCAGAAAGTTTAGGATATGATGTAGAGTCACTATCGATCAGTAAAGATTCTATTCGCACTAAAAGGATGAAAATTAGAAAAGAAACTTCAGCTAATATCATCGAACACTTTGCTCCAGAAACCCCTAGTAGTTCACTGGAATGGGAAAATACTACCTGATATCACAGGAAAAAAGTCTGTCGGTCGTTTGCCTATGGCAGTGACTGGTAAAGATATCGGCAAGCTTCTTGCAGTCCTAAACTTACCTCCGAAAGTGCAAAAGCAATCGCAAAGGCTGTTGTTGAAACTGTAAAATAATGGAATTTAACCAACCAGATCAAAGCTATGTCGTTTGATACCACGGCAAGTAATACAGGAAAGAGAGATGCCTGCATCCTGATTGAACAAATGTTGGACAAAAATCTTCTGCACCTAGCCTGTCGTCATCATATCCATGAGATTATAGTTGCAAGTGTATTTGGCGTCCTTTTTGGTCCCTCCTCAGGATACTGCTTTATTTAAGCGATTACAGCTAGAATGGAGTAACATTGATAAGAGTAAGCTTGAACCAGTGATTGGTGATAAAGAAGTGACTTTAGACATATCTGAATGGAAGGAAATAATTGAATTCTGTAAAACTAACCTAGAAGAACGTCAACCAAGAGATGATTACCGAGAAACCTTAGAATTAACATTGTTGTTTCTGGGAAAAGTTCCCCACGAGGAAGAAGACTGATGCAACCAGGTGCTCTACATCGTACACGTTGGCTAGCAAACGTAATTTATTCTATAAAGATTTACCTCCTCCGTTCACAGGTTCGTCTAACATCAAGAGAAATATCATCTTTAAAAAGATTCACTTTATTCACTACAAAGATTTATGTAAAAGCATGGTTCCAATGCCCCCAAGCAACTTTAGCTCCTGCAAATGACCTTGAGCCCCTTCAGCAATTAAAAACTTACCCAGACACTGTCGTCCCCAAATCTACAGGCAAGGCATTCGGTAATCATCTGTGGTATTTAAGTGAACGTCTGATTGGTCTCTCTTTCTTTGATGATTGTGTACCTTTAGAAATGAAGAGATTGATGGTCGCAGTTCTAAAAAATGAGGGAGATGAATGCCCTCCAAATAGAATTTGTCCAACGATTACTGAAGGAAAAGATCTGTCATCATTTGTCAGAGCAAACTCTCGACAACTGTTCTCATTTTTAGGGTTGGAAGATGACTTTCTAACTTCTGTAGATCCAGCTCAATGGGAACAGATTCCAGATTATCAAAACACTTCCAAGATTCTTAAAAGCATGAAGGTTGTCAATGATATAGCAGAAAGGGGAGTAGCATTGATAAAGGACTTTAACGCCTCTGTAACGAGAAATAAGGAACAGACAGTTTTTGCT
>JAJOZX010004998.1:0-35000 GCA_023014485.1 Bathynomus jamesi | reverse complement strand
TTTATTTTTCTTTCAACTATCCTAGCAGTAGTAGAAAACTGGATAGAAAAGTAGAAGGCTCTCTCCCCACCCTCCGCTCCCTCCCTGCCAGAGGCAGGTACGGAAAAAGGTTGAAGAAAATACCTTGACCCTAGAAAAGTAGCCAAGGAAATTTTACAGGAAAGTGGAGAATATATAAATAGCTCTATATTTACCTTGCTCACAGAGACACCGTGCAAGCGAACTCCTGCAGAGTTTTCTTATGTTTTAATCTTAAACTATCAACGTGCTAAAGTAGGGAGAGAGAGAGAGAGAGAGAGGGAGAGAGAGAGAGAGAGAGAGAGAGAGAGAGAGAGAGAGAGAGAGAGAGAGAGGATTTCTATAAGCACTATATAGAAACATTTTGTGCATAAAATAATATATGACAACGTTTAAGATAGAAATCTGCACAAGACTTCTTGATTATAGCAATTAGTGCTTGTCAGAGACCTGAATTCGGGCCATTGAGATCCTCTTCGCTGATAAGCTTCGATTGTCCCTCTATCGCTAATCGTCTGTCGGTTGAAATCATTTCAATTATTGTTAATGATCGCTGAAAGAGGAGGTAATGAGTTCCATGGTAAAACGATTTAATAGGTTAAAATGTGTGGGCATAGGATGGGCACAGCCGCACAAGAGATTATTTATATCCGTTTATACTTGGCCTTAATTTAGTTCCCTTTTTCATGTAAAACCCTCTCTCTCTCTCTCTCTCTCTCTCTCTCTCTCTCTCTCTCTCTCTCTCTCTCTCTCTCTCTCAGTTCAAGAAAAGGTTAGACCGAATCTTGCCCACTATTTGAGGGTGTAGGAATTTTTCCCTGGCACCCGTTGGCATTGGTACCTCCTCGGTATGGGCCGCAAGGCCTTTTGAGGTAAGTCTTGTCCTTGTAACACTCTCTCTCTCTCTCTCTCTCTCTCTCTCTCTCTCTCTCTCTCTCTCTCTATATATATATATATATATATATATAAGTAAACATTCGTAAAGAATGCTAATAGAAGAATGCTATAAACGGCTTCACGGCCTGCAATTGCAGCCATTAAAGAATTCATAAATACTCGACTGTACCTGGAACCAAATCTTCGGTTCAGACTCTGATTACAATATACAAAACCTGTCGTGCAATAACACATATTAATAGTATTGGGTTTTGAAATGAAAAGTTTTTTATCATTTTTAATAAACAGATTTAATTAAAAATCTACAGTCAGAGTTTCAGCATGATAAAATGATGAGTGAGGTGAGCCAGAAAATGGTGCAGCGATCGGCTCAACTAATGCAACCCATTGCGCTAACTCCTCGATTATTATTGACTGGTAACATCGGGGGTCGAACCCGCGACCTCAGTGTTTTCATTTTGCTTATAGAAAACGGTGTTATTCACTGAGCTACGGGCGCTGGTTTATATAATGCGGACTGCAGGTTATATATACTCTTCATAAACTTCTATACAGTATATACACATCGGATTTGCTATTATTTTAGTTGCTTTATTAAAAATTAATGTGTATATATATATATGAATTACAGTCAATATGTGAAACCAGTCATTTCGCTTAATGCCTAAAAGTTTCAAACATTTTGCTAATGTGGCCTTTTTTAACCCTTTAACCCATTGAGTATTTCCATTTGTACTTTTATATTATAAATTTATAATACACAATAATATACATATGGAAAATTCTCCACGGATTTGTCCCAAACTTCAGAAATGAAATAAAAACAGTGGGATGAGAGAAGAGGTACATTCCGTACTGTCCCACTTAAGGTGGGACAAATGGGTGCGCAAACGAAGATGGAAAATACTCTCACAATAAGAGACCCAAAACTCTTCAACGTGCTGCCGAAAGAACTGAAGGAAATCTGAGGGGTGTCATCCCACTGAATGTCATTCTCATTTCATTCCTCTCCCAAGAATGGGAAAGCCGAAAATGAAGATTTCAAAGGAGGCATTTTCAAGTCGATCTGTTCCCATTTTATGCTATTCTCATTCTCATCCACGACTCTCCCACTTAGATTAGATTAGGGTACACTTAGATTAGAGTACACTAGGTTAGATTACGACAGTTTAAATTAAGTTATGTTAGGTTAAGTTAGGCTAATGTTAGGTTATGTTAAATTAAGTTAGGTTAGGAAACATTAGCCATTCCTATTTGGCGGCTTTACAGCGAATGGGAATGGCGTGCCATTGTTTCTCAAATTAAGAAACGCTTTTCTCAAATGTGGATTTCCTACTTACGCATTTTCATTTGCGGACTGCGGATGGAAATGGGAATGACACTGAGTGGGCAGTAATCAACCTTAATAATTTCAAGAACCAACTGGACAGGTTTTCGTGCAAAATCCCTGACCAGCCATGCCCTACGCAGGATGAGAGTGGAAAACAACTCTTTTCTCCATCAAATCTCGTAAATAAGGCGGGATGCTGCAAAGGGGTAAATTGCAGGTAGCTCCTGAACCGTCGTTCAAAGCCATCAAAAAGAAAGTAACTAATCATTTATTTGACTGTTTTGTTTTAGAGTGATTACTAGAGAAGGAGACACATCGTATGCACAAAGTACTATTTTGAAAGTACTTCTGTGCATGGTATATGCAGCACACACACACACACACACACACACACACACACACACACACACACACACACACAAAGGGTCAACGTGCTAACGAGACTTTCGTGTGGAGCTCATCACCACTCTGAAAAAAAAATGCCATTTTGATTGATTGCTCTTATAGAGAAAAAGTCATAACACATGTCATTGTTTAACGCTGGATTCCTTAGTCTGTATTATACAGGGTGTTTCAGGAGGAAAGGTCAATACTTCGGGAGGTGATAGTATCGGTCATTGTGAAAAAAAAAGTTCATATGAATATGTGACTAATTCTGAATGGTTACGGAGATAGAGCTGTTTGAATCTGATGCGCGCGCAGCTCTTCCTCCCCCTTCCCTCCCCTATAACCTTGAACCATGTAAGCTGTAATGTAAGCATGTAACATAAGCCAATCGACAGCTGACTGTTGTGAGTGACATTGTTTGGTGTTTGAAGCAGTATTAAGAATGCCACACACCTTCACAAATGCCGAATATGCAGATATGGTGTATGTCTACAGTTTTTGCGATGGAAGTGCAACAGCTGCTGTTGCAGAATACCGTCGACGGTTTCCGAACCGCAGAATTCCGGATCGAAGAGTGTTTACCAGGGTTTTCAACACATTGCGTGAGATTGGTACACTTCCCAGCGCTCATGTTTCAGCTGAACGTGAAGGTCAACAAGATGTGGATGAAGTGGAAAACATTCCTCAGTTGGTAGAGCGTAGTTCTACTACTAGCTCACGAAGAATTTCTACACGTCTCGGTGTACCACACGCAAGAGTATGGCGAACATTACGTGAGGAAGGCTTGCATCCATATCATGTACAGCGTGTACAACACCTTCAACCAGGAGACGCTGCCATTCGACTGGAATTTTGTCATTGGGTAAATGCTAATCGCCGATTGCTTCGATTAATACTGTTCACCGATGAAGCTACTTTCACCCGTGACGGTATCAACAACAGTCGTAACTCTCATCGGTGGTCAGACGAAAATCCAAATGCCACTGTGGAAACAAATTTTCAACATCGCTTCTCTGCCAATGTGTGGTGCAGTATCATCGATGATCAGCTGATTGGCCCCGTTACTTTAGAGAATCGTCTTACAGGACAAAGTTACCTAGAATTTCTGCAAAATGAATTGTCAGGACTATTGGAGGATGTTCCTTTGGCTACACGCGCTGGTATGTACTTTCAGCATGACGGAGCTCCTCCACATTCTACCCATCTGGTGATGCAATACCTACCTAAATCAAACTTTCTCTGGTCGATGGATCGGCCGCGGTGGTCCCATTCAATGGCCGCCAAGGTCTCCAGACCTCTCTCCGTTAGAGTATTGTTTGTGGGGGTGGATGAAAAGTCAAGTTTACAAAAGAAAGGTGGATACACGAGACGAATTGCTCGCGCGCATTTTGGATGCTGCTGCCTGCATAAAGGCACGTCAAGATCAACTCAGACGAACAACACGCGATCTTCGCACACGACTTGCAAAGTGCATTGAAGTTGACGGTAGGATTTTCGAAAACTATTGTAAACTGTAACAAATTTGTCATTTCTGTATCTGATACCATTCAAAATGCCAATGTTTAAACATTAAATGTTAGAAACAGTAATTGGTTCTCTTTCTTGATTACCATTAACACTGCTTTTGTATTTGTAGATTCAAACAGCTCTATCTCCGTAACCATTCAGAATTAGACACATGTTCAATAATTATTGTTCATATGAACTTTTTTCTCACAATGACCGATACTATCACCTCCCGAAGTATTGACCTTTCCTCCTGAAACATCCTGTATAGACATTTCTAAGGTTCTGGTTTATCAGGAGCAAAATAAACCTCAAGTTTATTTTATTAATTTTTGAGCACTTGCAAAATTATATATATATATATATATATACAGGGTGGGCGGAAAGTAGCTCCCTATTTTGGATTGGTAAAAAATACGTATATTATCCATTTATTTCAGAAGAAATAATATGAAAAGGTAGGCATACATGGTAGGTTTCTCTAAAATTCAATGTGGGCTCCAACTCTTTCCACCAGCTTCTGGAGCCGCCCAGGAATGGCGTCCACTGACTTTAGCAGGAACTCCGGCGGGATGGAGGACATGACTTCCCGAATTCGGTCCTCCAGTTCTTCCAATGTCCTCGGTTTGGTGCGGTAGACTTCTTCCTTTACCCACCCCCAAAGAAAGAAGTCGCACGGTGTCAAGTCGGGGCTCCTGGCTGGCCATTGATGTGGACCACGACGACCCATCCAACGCCCACGGAAGTGGCATCCAGCACTCACGGACAACAAGAGCGAAGTGCGGAGGGGCGCCATCTTGCATAAATATCAGATCGTCGATGTTCTCCCATGTGCTGACAACCGGCCAGACCTCGTTTCGCAACATAGCAAGGTACCGCTCAGCACTTCGCTCTTGTTGTCCGTGAGTGGCTGGATGCCCACTTCCCTGGGCGTTGGATGGGTCGTCGTGGTCCACATCAATGGCCAGCCAGGAGCCCCGACTTGACACCGTGCGACTTCTTTCTTTGGGGGTGGGTAAAGGAAGAAGTCTACCGCACCAAACCGAGGACATTGGAAGAACTGGAGGACCGAATTCGGGAAGTCATGTCCTCCATCCCGCCGGAGTTCCTGCTAAAGTCAGTGGACGCCATTCCTGGGCGGCTCCAGAAGCTGGTGGAAAGAGTTGGAGCCCACATTGAATTTTAGAGAAAACCTACCATGTATGCCTACCTTTTCATATTATTTCTTCTGAAATAAATGGATAATATACGTATTTTTTTACCAATCCAAAATAGGGAGCTACTTTCCGCCCACCCTGTATATATATATATGGTAGGGTATTCCCCCCCAAAAAAACCTATTTTTATTTGCCCGTTATAAAATAACGGGCAAATAAAAAGGTTTGTTCTTCAGAAAGGTAACAGATTGGGGTTTTTATTCCGCATACACCTATATGTATATAACTATGCATTTTTAATGGCTGAAACCTTAAACAGTAATGCAGCTGTTTGCAGCTGAAACAGAAAATGAAGATCGTTTAGTGATTTCATGCGACAAATTTTGTGACGCAAAGTGCAGAGGAACTTTTGCAAAGAATATGGATGGAGAGACTACCCTTTCAAACGAAAGGAAATGGAAGCAATCAACATAGAGATAATAGTGGTAGGCGATGATCCACAAGAACTGCGCAACACCTAAATATGGTTCGTAAAATTAATGTGCGCAGTCCGCGGAAGTCAGTTCGACGTTTGTCAACAGAAATAGGTATTTCACGAACGTCTGTGCATCGTATTCTTCGTAAGAAATAAAAAATTTTCCCTACAAAACTCATTCACAAATTTCACTGACTAATGTTCGAAAACAAAAACGAATGGAATGCACAATATGGATGTTAGCAAAGCTAGAAGAAGATCCTGAATTTTTCAAACACACCCACTTCACTGACGAGTGTTATGTATATCTATCTGTCTAGGTAGATTAATAAGCAAAACTTCCGTTACTAGGGAGCGAGGGGGGGGAAGTCATGGTGGCGCTCCAATAGCGCTTCCACGTAGTGTTGCTAAACTCAACATTTGGGTTGCTGTTGGGTGGTATGATGTAGTAAGTGTCTACTTCTTTGAGAGTGAAACTGGAAAAGTAGTAACGGTAACGCAAAATTTATATCGTCAGATATTACAAGATTTCTACTTACCACGACTAATTAGTTTGTCCCGTAAAAGCAATAACTGCATTACGCCAGATTCATAGTGGCTTCAGCAGGATGTATCATCACACACTGCTTGGGGAAACTCGCAACTTCTTGAGGATGCATTTTTCCGGCCGACTAATCTCCCTTCACGAGCCAGTGGAATGACCCCCATACTTACCTGATCTTACACCCCTGACCTTTTTTTTATAGGGTTACATAAAAGACAGAATCTATTCTAAATCAACAACATCCCAGCTGATCTATTTCCAAATATTATGTCAAACATTTGTGTAAGGTTGAGTATTGTGTTAGAAAAAAGTGGCGATTATACTGAGCATGTTCTTTAATTAAGGTTAATAAACTCCTATGTTTTACTTATTTTATACAGAAAGGAGGGGCCAAGGACGAATGACCAAAAAAGCGCCCGCCCCCATAGAAAAAGAAGAGAGCCAAAATCAAAATCCATGGTTTTCGAGATGTCTAGACACTCTGCGTTTGAAAGATTGGAGGTCATAGACAGGAGGAAAGATGGATTGAGGAAGATTGTTCCAGAGTTGACCGGATGAGTAGACGAAAGATTGAAAATGCCGTGGGCAGAAAAGGAATGAGATTGTCTCGAGAGCCTGGTACTCTGTGCTCTCCTTAAAGGAGGAGGCATGCAGTTAGAGAGTTTAGAAGAGCAGCGTCTGCTATAATAGCGGTAGTAAATGGAGAGTGAGATAACATTACGGCGAAGAGAGAAGGATTAAAGACAGTCAGTAAGAAGAGGAGAATTGATGAGATGAAAAGCCTTTTGATTCAACACGATCAAGTAGAGCTGTGTGGGTTAAGCCACCCCACACATGCGAGGCGTACTCCATACAGGGGTGAACAAGATCCCTGTCCAGAGAGAGCAACTGAGTGGGGGTGAAGAAACTGCAGAGGAGGTACAGCACACTTAACCTCTTAGAAGCTGTTTTAGAAAGAGACTATATGTGATCTTTCAAGTAAAGATCATGAGAAAAGGAAATACCAAGAATGTTAAGAGAAGAGGAAGAAGTGAGTTGTGTTGTTGAAGGTAAGGGGATAGTTGTGTGGAAGATTGTGACGAGTAGACAGATGGAGGAACTGAGTTTTTGAGGCATTGAAAACCACAAGGTTTTCTCTGCCCCGTTCAGAGATAGCAGAAAGATCAGAGGTCAGGTACTCCATAGCCGTCCTACGTGAATCATGGAGTAACTGTTGAGACGGATGTTTTGGGAAACGGGTGAAGTGAAGAGTGGAATCATCAACATAGGCGTATTTTAAATCCAGGAAATCTTTTTATGCCCCTCGGGAACCTTTAGTTAATCAAATACAATATTTGTGTTTGCCTTACATTTCAGGCTTAGAAAGTGTAAAACCTTTGACGAAAGATTTTAGGTTTGATTTGGCTTTCAAATATTCGTCTACTGTAAAAAGTAAATTGGTTATGAATAACTTTGCAAAACAGGAGAAAGCTGGTGTCTACAGCATTCCCTGTGAAAATTGTGATTTAGTATATGTAGGAGAAACTGGGAGAAATATTGAAACTCGTATTAAAGAACATAAATATACCTTCAGATGTTGTAGCACTAATAATGCAATTTTTTATCATGCCAGCCAAAATAACCATGCCATAGATTGGGAATCAAGTAAGTTACTTTATAAATGTAATAATTATGTCAAAAGAAAAATAATAGAATCTGTATGCATAGAACAAGAAGATAATTTTAACTTGTGCGAAGGTACATATAAGCTGGACCCTTTAATGAGATTCTTGGTCAAAAAATCTCTTCCGGTGTCGGGTGAACGGGATCTAACCTAGGTGTGAATTTCTTAATGGTCTCTGGCCTTCTAGAATGTTTCTTACCTTTCCTGAATTGTTTCCTTACTCACTTTTGTTCATTCGTTTTTCTGTATCCACCTGAAGAGGATGCCAGTGGGCACTGAAACTGTTGTGGAAATAAACTTCGTCTATTAGTGTGGGTTTTATTGTCACATTTCGACCTCCACGTAAAAAAGTGAAGTTTTGCATTTATCAAAGGATCATTATTAATAAATAAAAGGAAAAGAGTGGGTGACAGGACAGAACCCTGAGGAACACCACTGTTGATAGCTTTAGGGTAAGAACAGTGGCCATTTACAACCGCAGCTATAGATCGGCCAGAAAGGAAATTAGAGATGAAGGCACAGATCCATGATATTTTGTCAGACTCTAGCAAAAGCTTTCGCTATGTTTAGCGTAATAACAAAAGTTTCACTGAAGCCTCGAAACGAGAATGACCAAGAGTCAAAAAGATTTACAAGAAGATCGCAAATAGAACGTCCCTTGCGGAACTCATACTGCCGATCTGAAAGAAGATTGTGAGAAGAGAGGTGTTTAAGAAACTTCCTATTAAAGATACATTCAAAAACTTTAGGAAGGTAAGAAATCAAAGCAATTGGATGATAGTTGAAGGGTTGAGAGCGGTCACCCTTCTTTGGGACAGGCTGAATGGAAGCGAATTTCCAGCAGCAAGGAAAAGTACCAGATGAGAGACAAAGACGAAAGAGTTTGACTAGGCAGGGTGTCAGCACTGAACCAGTTCTTGAGAACAACAGGAGGAACACCATCAAGACCGTCCGCTTTCCTAAAGTTGAGCCCAGATAGGGCAGAAAGAATATCTTTGGAAGAGATTCTTATTTCAGACATAATAAAGTCAGAGGGAGGGGGTGATAGAGGAACAGCACCGGAATCGTCCATGGTTGAGTTAGAAGCGAAAGTTTGAGCGAAAAGTTCAGCTTTGGCAGGAGAAGAGATGGCAACTGTGCCGTTGGAATGGAAAAGAGGAGGGAAAGAAGAGGAAGTAAAGTTTTGAAGAGGTTCTTAGCTAGATGCCAGAAAGAGCGAGAAGAATTAGAATTGCATAGATTTTCACATTTTTGTCTGATGAAGGAATTTTTGGCTAGTCGAAGAACAGATTTTGCACGATTCCAGGCAGAAATATAAGCTGAGTGAGAGTCAGGAATTGGATGGCGATGGTACTTTCTGAAAGACTCCTTTCTCTTGCGCATTGCATTAGAACAAGTAAAGTTAAACCAAGTTTTTTTTGCATTAGTAGTAGGAATAGAATATGGAATGTAAGCCTCCATGCCCGAGAGTATCACCTCTGTGATGCGCTCAGCACACTGGGAAGTGCCCCGGCTACGGAAGCAGTAATCATTCAATGGGAAATCACAGAAGAACTGCCTAAGGGCCTCCCAATCATCGGCGCCAAAGTGCCAAAGGATCCAAACACCGGATTGGAGCGATAGGACAGGAAAGATATAAGATTGTGGTTGGAGGAGCCCAACGGAGAAAAAAGTTGACGGTAAGAAAGGATGAGAGGTAAGAAATTCCAGAATGTTTGGCCTATGTCCAAGGCGATCGGTGATACGAGTAGGTTGCTGTACAATCTGCTCCAGATCATTTAGGATAGCGAAATGGGAAGAAAGCTATGTACGAAGTACGAAACCCTCGTCAGTACTTACCTGTTGTGTTTGTCTTTGTTCCTCTTTTGTTTTAGTTTTGAACGTTTATTTAGAACTAGGGACATTTTAAAGTGGACAGTGGACACCTATAGTATATATATATATATATAGTGATGTAGGTCACATCCGCATCCGCATCCGCATCCGCGGAACATCCGCACATTTTCTCGCATCCGCATCCGCACCCGCATCCGCACTTTGGACTGCGGATGTCGTGCGGATGTGGACCGTTGAGATAAAACGTCATTAATAAGCGGAAATTATCAAATTCTACTATATTAATAGAACTAGTTCATTGTGCGCAAAAGTGATGCAAGCGACAAGACGAGAGGCTGTTCTTGTATGAAGTTACTCTCTTGCAACCTACTTAGATCCACGTTACAAAGCTAAGTTATTTTCACCTAGTACATTAGAACGAGTTAAATCATCACTTGGCAAAGCAGTTGAAGAGCTTCAATCTCTTGAATCTGTCGCTTCGCCACCCACCAAAAGAATAAAAGTTTCAGTGACAGAACCAACACCTTCAACAAGCAAATCTATCACAGAATCTGTCTCTCAGTTTCTTGAGTCAAGCAGCAATGACGAGACCTACGCGATGTCAAAAGATGTAGTAAAAATGATCGAGAGCTATCACCAAGAAAACGCCTGGCTGCATGTGACAATCCTATTAGTTGGTGGAAAAATACGCAGAATATCTATCCATACTTGAGTAAACTCGCAAGGAAACATTTAGCCTGTCCTCCAACAAACGTACCAAGCGAGAGATTATTTAGCAGTGTTGGATTAATATATGATGAAAAGAGAAACAGACTGGCAGCAGAAAAGGCAGAAAAATTAATGTTCCTTAAGCATAACCTTCCTATAATTAAGTTTGAACATTAAACGATGAACATCTTAGTTTACTTTATTTTAATTACTCATTTATAAATATGCCTAATAAAACTTTAAACTTAATATAAATAGTTATCAAGCTAATTAAAGATCTCTTTCTATAAGGGTGGAGGAGGGGTTGGGAAAGAGGTCGGTGGGGTGCAATTGAGTTGGGTTCACGTCCCGCATCCTGGTAACACAATTATGGTTTCTAATTGTGGCTGAAACTCAACAAAATATAACGAATTTATTTGCAGACGAATTCACTAATTGATTTCTATATTAGTTAGATGCTTGATATTATTTTATATGTTCAGAGAAAAGTACAGCAATTATTGTACAATTAATCAATTATACTACATTATAGCTACAGCTCTCTCTATATAATAACTTATTATATACGTTAAACACAACAAATCTCGAATATATCCTAAAAAATAACGAAAATGTAGACATCCGCATCCGCATCCGCGGATGTTGAAATCAAACATCCTCATCCGCATCCGCATCCGCGGATGTGAAAAAAATGACATCCGCTACATCACTAATATATATATATATATGTCATACATGCATCGTACGAATGTACTGTATGTGTATTGCATATATATATATGCGTGTGTGTGTGTGTGTGTGTGTGTGTGTGTGTGTGTGTGTGTGTGTGTGTGTGTGTGTGTTATAAAAAGATATATATACAAAATAAATATGGGAACCATATAGGAATATAAAAAAAAAATAAACCGATATTTTACGACAATACAAAGGTTTAGGATATAAAAGTCCTTGGTCGGTATACTGTACTACAAACGAAAGTAATATCGGAGTAAACATAATTAAGGAATACTAAATGAGGGGACAATTAAAAATAAATAGGCGAACAATGGCCTAAAATTATATATATAAACTACAATTTGGGGCACATTAAACAATTATATAATGAGATACGGAAGTGAAAACGTGAAGGGAAATACGAGCGTGGAAAATCACGAAGTATTATAGTTGGTGGATAAATAATGGTTGGATAAAACGTCTCAGAAATAAACAATTGGCAAAATTAAAATAATCGAAAGAAAATAAAAATCAAACAGTTCAAAACGAAAACGAACTTGAGTGAGAACAACAAGGGTATTCTATCTAGAATTCATAATAAAAAGAATAATAACTTTATTATTAATCTATCTATCTATATTATAATAAGAGAGCTGTCCGTCTGTCCGTCTGTCCGTCTGTCCGTCACACTTTCAGAAATTGTGAGAAAAAATTGTGAGAAAAAAATTCAGAAATTGTAAAAAAAATTCAGAAATTGTATTACGGGCGGCAATGTGAAGCTCAAGATTTTCATGACTGTGTTCTTTTCTGTAGTTTAGCAATGGGGGAAGGGTGGGGGTGGGGGTAATGGGGGATGGGTGGGGTAATGGGGAGGGGTGGGGGTAATGGGGGAGGGGGTTAGCCCCCAAGTTGTATGAATGGGGGTGAGGAGGTTTTGGGAGATACCAGATTCAGAAATGTTGACACAATGTAAAGCTCAAAATTTTCACGGCTGGGTTCTTTTTTTGTAGTTTAGCCTGTCTAACCGTCAGCGAAGCGGCGGGAACTGTACTAGTAATAACTAGCAAAAGGTCGGCGCTGCGCGCCGATTTTGCTAGATCTGCGGTGCTTCGGCTGAATTGTGGGCCTACGGCGTATTTTATTTTGAACATCAGTAGCCCTTTATCTGGATATCATTCCTATTCCTCTCACCTTGGGCCTCAGTAATTGGGGTGCCTGCGGCCTTCCAGTTACTGGCAAACCAATTATTCATTCAATAAAACTACAGAAAAGAACGCAGCCATGAAAATCTAAAGCTTCACAAATCTTAATACAATGAGCTCGGATTTGAAGCCTAAGATTTTCATGACTGCGTTCATTTCTATAGTTTTATTGACCAAATAACTGAACCGACAGTAATTGGGGGCCCTGCGGCCCGCCAACTCATAGTTTTCATTGTTTCGAGTGCATCAATAATATTGTTATGGTGTTCCATTAGTTGTGATAAGCATGATCTTCCTGACCGGAATCGATGTTGGTTATCATTTTTTTTTCTGAGTTTCCCCATTAACCCCACCCCCTCCCCCATTACCCCACCCCTCTCCCCCAATACCCCCTCCCCCACCCCTCTCCCCCATTTACCCCACCAATTTTTTTTTCTGAGTTCCCCATTAACTCAATAATATTGTTATAATGTTCCATTAGTTGTGATAAGCATGATTTTCCTGACCGGAATCGATGTTGGTTATCATTTTTTTTCTGAGTTTCCCCATTAACCCCACCCCCTCCCCCATTACCCCTCTCCCCAAATACCCCCTCCCCCACCCCTCTCCCCCATTTACCCCACCAATTTTTTTCTGAGTGTCCCCATTAACCCACCCCCTCCCCCATTACCCCACCCCTCTCCCCAATACCCCCTCCCCCACCCCTCTCCCCCATTTACCCCCACCCTTCCCCCATTACCCCCAAGGGGGGAAGGGGGCTGGCACCTTGCAAAGGATTTACTTTAATTTTTTTTTAATGGGGCTGCACCTTGCAAAGGATTTACTTTAATTTTTTTTTGGTTACATATATATAATCTATTTTTCTGAGTTTCCCCATTAACCCCACCCACTCCCCCATTACCCCACCCCTCCCCCATTTTGTGCCAAAATTATGATTAAAAATGAAAAATGGGAAGAACTGTACCCCTAAAAGGGGGGGGGAAGGATTTATGTTATAGAATTTTTTTTTTAGCATGGGCACTGCACAATAAAAAGACGCATCGAATGGTGAAAACCGCATTGTTCTACACCAATTGTAGCGACCTGTAGGTGTGCGCAAAAAAACTGTTACATATATATATATAAGGCTTCATTTCTGAAATAGTATATTAGATAATAATAATCTATATTATAATAAGAGAGCTGTCCGTCTGTCCGTCTGTCCGTCACACTTTCAGAAATTGTGAGAAAAAATTGTGAGAAAAAATTGTGAGAAAAAAATTCAGAAATTGTACCGTGTGACCACAAAAATTGTCTCTGTTTTTAATCGCTTATTATTCAGTCATTATTGCAGCTTCACAAATGAAATAAGACTTTCGAAAAAGAATATTTAAAAGTTTTATTTAATTTTTTCGATATCCTGGATACGAAATCAGTATTATAAAAAATGACAGTTTTATCCACCACAATCATGGGTTATTTGTCGGACATGCAACGTGTTTTCATTGCAGAAGAGATGATCAAACATGGCTCGGTAGTTGCCACCCAACGGTCTTTCAGACGACAATACGGTCAGCAAAGGACCATAGATCCTAAAACGATTCGCAGGATTTTCGCAAAATGGAAACATCACGGCTCAATCAAGAACATGCATAAAGGCAACTCTGGGCGCAGCAAAGGTGTGCGAACCGCTGAAAACATTGATTCAGTCGCAAATCACTTGAAACGGACAACAAAATCTGTGAGACGACTATCAGCTGTGACAGGAATCAAACGGGAGAGCATTCGGAAAATAATCACGTTGGATTTGAGAATGAAGTCATTCAAAATTATGTGTTTGCAACAGCTTAGCGAACAAGACTACCAGCGTCGTTTGATGTTTTGTGAACGCATTGAAACAATAATTGAACAAAACCAGATAAGATTAAGTGACATAATATTCAGTGATGAATGCCACATCTATCTCAATGGGTTCATCAACAGACAGAATTACCGGTGTTGGTCACAAAACAAGCCAAATATACACTTGGAGAAACCTCTGCATTCACCAAAAGTTACTGTCTGGTGTGGTTTGAGTAGCAGCAAGGTTTATGGTCCTTACTTTTTGAGGACCCAGAGACAAGGAGACGCTTTCAGTAACTTCAAAAAGATATGTAGAAATGCTGAACACTGTTTTTGAACAAGAAAACTGCAGTAACAAGTGGTTTCAGCAAGACGGAGCAACAGCCCACACAACTAGGCAATCACTGGAATGTTTAACAAGATTTTTGAACAAAGATTCATTTCTCATCGCTCGCAGTTTCCCTGGCCCGTAAGATCTCCCGATCTATCACCTATGGACTTTTTCTCTGGGGATTTGTCAAGGACAAAGTATTCAGGCAAGAGCCATCCTCTATCGAAGAATTAAAGCAAGCGGTGGTAGTGTGTGTACAGTCCATTGAATGCAGCGTTTTGGAAAATGTAATAAATAACTTCCTTTCCCGTTGTGTGAAATGTAAGAATGTCCAGGGACGTCACTTTGAACACATGTAGAATAAATTAAAACTTTAAAATGTTCTCTTTCGAATGCTTTTTATTTCATTTGTGAAGCTGCAATAATGACTGAGTAATAAGCGATTAAAAACAGGGACAATTTTTGTGGTCACACGTATTACGGGCGGCAATGTGAAGCTCAAGATTTTCATGACTGTGTTCTTTTCTGTAGTTTAGCAATGGGGGAAGGGTGGGGGTGGGGGTAATGGGGGATGGGTGGGGTAATGGGGATGGGTGGGGGTAATGGGGAGGGGTGGGGTAATGGGGGAGGGGTTAGCCCCCAAGTTGCATGAATGGGGGTGAGGAGGTTTTGGGAGATACCAGATTCAGAAATGTTGACACAATGTGAAGCTCAAATTTTCACGGCTGGGTTCTTTTTTTGTAGTTTAGCCTGTCTAACCGTCAGCGAAGTGACGGGAACTGTACTAGTCTATATTATAATAAGAGAGCTGTCCGTCTGTCCGTCCGTCCGTCTGTCCGTCCGTCCGTCCGTCCGTCCGTCACACTTTCAGAAATTGTGAGAAAAAATTGTGAGAAAAAAATTCAGAAATTGTATTACGGGCGGCAATGTGAAGCTCAAGATTTTCATGACTGTGTTCTTTTCTGTAGTTTAGCAATGGGGGAAGGGTGGGGGTAATGGGGGATGGGTGTGGTAATGGGGAGGGGTGGGGGTAATGGGGGAGGGGGTTAGCCCCCAAGTTGCATGAATGGGGTGAGGAGGTTTTGGGAGATACCAGATTCAGAAATGTTGACACAATGTAAAGCTCAAAATTTTCACGGCTGCGTTCTTTTTTTGTAGTTTAGCCTGTCTAACCGTCAGCGAAGCGACGGGAACTGTACTAGTAATAATAATAATAATAATAATAATAATGGTGGTATGATAGTAAGGATAATAATAATGTTTATGATAGTAACGGTAATAACAAAATAGTGATGGGAAAAAGTCAATGATGCTTGTAAGAATAAGGACGGAAAAACTAAACTGGATTAAAAAGAGTACAATGGGGAAATATTGAAATCGTAAATACAAAACAAGGAAAAGGTAAGATATTAAAAGCTTCTCCGAATTTTACTCTGGGTTTGGTGTTTTTGGAGGTTATTCTACCGTACGACGTAGTCTTCTTTAAATTCTTTTCCGTTTGAGTTTGCAAGTACAATTTTTTTTTGTTAAGTCTATATATATATATATATATATATATATATATATATATATATATATATATATCAGAGGTGGGGAGTCGGGAGTCGGGAGTCGGGAGTCGGGGCTTTTTTGAAGAGTCGGGAGTCGGAGTCGGGAGTCGGTAAAAACGACCGACTCCCGACTCTTTGATTCAATTTCTATATGCCAACAATTTACCAGAATACTACTCTGCCCTAAATAAATATCTTCCTGAACTAATTCTAGATTCACATTTCCACATTTGATTTATTGTTCTGGTAAATCTTAGCAAATGAATTTCATATTTCTATTTTAGGATACTAGGTACCATATAAAAATTAGCAATATATTAATTATTAATTTAATTAGCCCCTATTAGTAATGAGTCGTGGGCCTAGTAGAAAATAAGCAGTCTTTCAATATTTTAAGCTAAATGAGGATGAAAGTATTTTATTTGTCAAGTAGAAAAGGATGGTAAAGAGTGTAATGCAAAAATTAGTGCTTACGCTGGGAAACATGCTAATGCTCCAACTAGAGCCTCAAACTTGAAACGCCATCTACGAAACAAACATCCCAATATTTAAGGTTGTAGATCAGCATCATAAGGAAAGAGTCGGGAGTCGGGAGTCGGAGTCGGTTTTTAAAAATACCGACTCAGGAGTCGGGAGTCGGGAGTCGGTTGTTTTTGGCCGACTCCCCATCCCTGATATATATATATATATACACAGTATATATATATATATATATATATATATATATATTACTTTTGTTGAGTTTGAACGACGGTTCAGGATCGACCTGTGGTCGACCATATATATATATATATATATATATATATATATATATATTGTTGTGACGGTAAATTTGCATGCCGAAATCTTTTAAGAGAATAATAGCAGAATTTTAGTTTTAAGATTTTGTTGTTTAAATCTCTAAAGCAAGGTGGTTTGGGTTATGGTTATTGAAGAATATCAATAGGTTTCTTGTCACAAGGTTAAAAAAATAATAATAAATAAAATAAATAAATGAATAAATAAATAAAATGTTTCAGATCGTTTAACGTTCGTTCGATTTTATTTTTGTGTTCTCACGAGAATGGTATAGTAGTATAGTGGCAAAATGTGAGACAGCAATGGATCAATTTGAAAATTTCCCCCTCACCGTCCTTCATGGCGGTCCTCCACGTCCTTCATGGCGGTCCCTCCTTTATGAGGTGTCCTTCATGGTCCTTCAAAAAAAAAAAAAAAAAAAAAAAGGGGAAAAAAGGAAAAAAAGAGGGGGAAAGGGGGGGGGAAAGGGGGGAAAAATAAAAAATAAATTTAAAAATAAATTTTAAAAAATAAATTTAAAAAATTAATTTAAAAATTAAATTTTAAAATGATTCGTCTTCACCTTCCTTCGAAAAAATTTAAGAAAGGATTGAGCCTCGCCTTCCTCCTTCAAATAAGCTCTTTCATGAGGCAAACAAGAACAAACATGAAAAAACACATACATTCGAGTACTTTCTGTTCAGGCAAGTTCCGCCAGGGAGTAGAAATGAAAACGAATATCTGAAAGGTTTTAATAGGCCTAACGACAAGTATACATCGACACATCCAATTTTTGTCTGTTAACAAATTGCGAACAATACATAAATGAAAATCAGAGTGATCATATTTTAAACCGAAAACAAGTTCTTTGTTTAAGATCTGTATTATGAAAAATAAAATTAATATTTATTATTTTAATTTAAATAAATTAATTTCTCTCTTTTTTAAGGGAAACTGGCTTATTTTCAAACGAGATGACCTTCAAATACATATATACATATAGTACACGCATATTTGTTTATTTACTTTTAAATATGTAGTTTTTTTAATGTTACATCGCTATATAACATTACATTCACTTTCACCTGCTATCTTCTGGTATATGAACTAATAATTTTACCGTTCATCAAATTTCGTTATAAAATTACGTGTTAAAAAGAACATCAAGTTGCGTAACGATGCATTAACTAAATCACCAAAGTTGTTTTCCTCCTCTAAACATCCACTTAAATATTATTACTAATATTGATTTATTGTTATTATTACATATATATATGTACACGTGTTAAGAGTATTTAAATTAATATATTAATTTCAATTCCCTTCGTAATAAAAGCATCTGGCAACTATACCCCCAATCTTGCTATATATTTCTCTCAGTAATTTTTTCAGGTTAGTTGTTAAGTTTAACTTTCTTCTAAAGACTATTAGTTGATACTAATCTTGCTATTATTATTATTATTATCATATATATATATATATATATATATATATTATATATATATGTTATATATATATAACATCCAAATAAGTAGGTTCGGGTAAAAAACTTTCTCAGTAATGCAATTAAAGAAAACGGGATGTCGAGTTTGTGTGGATTGTCATTTTTAAATAGATTCAGTGGGAGATAGGTACTGAAAGTCTGAAACTTGAGATTTTTCATGAAGAACCTTTCTAGTTGCAGTCATAGTGTCCATTCACATTACTTTAATTAGCATTTCTCTTATTTATCGACTGTTCACAATTCCTCATAACTCTCATAATAAACGTATTTGTTTTCACTTTTCTTTCACGCCAGACAAGTCTCAGTATTTACATCAATCAAACAGAATGTTCATGCTTATTGTTTTTGTCACTAGCTGTACCAAACATGTCTTTACAAATTGAAGCGTACCGTTACACAACGTTTAAAATGTTATAATTAATGCTTTATGATATCAGATCTCGTATAAAAAGCATTATTTTCTGTACAAATGGCCACAAAAATACTTTCAATCCTAATATATGTACGTATAGTATGCAACATACGCCTTTTCACCTGTATTAAAAACGTAAAAGTATCATCATGTGATCTTAGTTTCCGCATGACGTGAGCCCTAACATTTAATTTAAATTATTTAACAGATCATTCGAGGGAACTGTACATCGATCTCATTATAACTTCTGACTCATAATAACCGCCATACATATTTACACGAGTTCAATTTAAATATATATATATATATATATATATATATATATATTATATATATATATATATATATATATATATATATATTATACAGTGGTGTAGTGCTAAATAAAGAAGTGAGGGAACGCATTTTGAAAGTGTTACTCAGATGCGGGGGGGGACAATAGCGAGCGCGGCGAGCCCATACAGCTGGGGGTCCGGGGGCACTGTAAGCCCCGGGAAATCTTTTGAAATCTGACCAATTTCAGGGATATTTTGAGGTCATATGCACTGGATATTAGGATATATTCCAAGGTTGAAGATGCAGTATTTCCAGTGTCATTAGATATATGACATCAGGTACGATCAATAAAATAGCTAACAACTGAATGATTAACTAAAAAAAGTTAACAACTGGTACGCCGTGGTGACTGTTTCATCAGATCTTTATAGGCTAGCATTGCCTCAGTCGAAGCTAAAAGAAATGAAACAGTTAATGATTCTTATATTTCTTCTAGGGTGGGATTAAAATTTCATGACGTTAGAGGATTTGTAATTCGGATTTATTTGAAATAGTGAGGGAACGCCGTTCCGTCTACCAAAAAAACGTAAGGAAACGCCGTTCCCACAGCACTACACAATGTGTATATATTATATATATATATATATATATATATATATATATATATATAAGGAGTTTGTATGTGCCATTCCAACAGAAGGCAGGAAGTGTCTGAACCCCGTTCTCCCATCAGTGGCCTCTTCATCTGGCCTTTTACATGTCACGTCTACCCTGTAAGCAGCCCAGCATACTCTCAAATACGCGCTCCTCACTATATTCCTTACTACACACGCATGCATCTTACACACTACACAGTCTTTTCAAAAAGGTGTAATTTCAGTAGTCTCGGAGATTGGCGATTGTCCCCTCCTACATTTTCTCAGTAATTGTTTTCAGACTAGTAGCTAAGTTTAACTTTCTTTTAATGACTATTAGTTGCTACTAATCTTCTTCTTATTATTATTATTATTATTATCATTGTTATATATATATATATATATATATATATAATATATATATATATATATATATATATATTATATATATATAATATATATATATATAACATCCAAATAAGTACGTTCGGGTAAAAAACTTTCTCAGTAGATGCAATTAAAGAAAACGGGATGTTCGAGTTTGTGTGGATTGTCATTTTTAAATAGATTCAGTGGGAGATAGGTACTGAAACTTGAGAGATTTTTCATGAAGAACCTTTCTAGTTGCAGTCATAGCGTCCATTCACATTACTTTAATTAGCATTTCTCTTATTTATCGACTGTTCACAATTCCTCATAACTCTCATAATAAACGTATTTGTTTTCACTTTTCTTTCACGCCAGACAAGTCTCAGTATTTACATCAATCACACAGAATGTTCATGCTTATTGTTTTTGTCACTAGCTGTACCAAACATGTCTTTACAAATTGAAGCGTACCGTTTCTCACATCACTGTCATCCTGACCTGGCCTTTTTACATGTCTCGTCTACCCTGTGAGCAGTCCAGCCACTCTCAAACACGCGCTTTTTCAACTATATTCCTTACTACACACGCATGCATCTTACACACTACACAGTCTTTTCAAAAAGGTGTAATTTCAGTAGTCCAGAAGACTCGCGATTGCCCCTCCTTCCTGCATGCATCGTATATATTACGAAACAATTTATAAAGTTCTCTCTTATTGCTTTCCTTATTGTAATGGTATCACAACCGATTTTTCAATATTATTTAAGTATTATGTTGAGCAACATAACCCCCCCCCACAGACTAGTTTCTTAGCATAATCATGAAACATGAAACAAGATTATATTAATATATATGAAAATGAAAATGAAAAGGTTTATTGGCAGACTATAGTCCATATGACAAATATTATTAATACAATGACAGTTCATACACTAAGGATAGAAATATATACAATTGATTAGAAATAATACTGCACTGTCGAAGTTAAGTGGAGCTACAGACAGACGTTTTCGTACCAAGAAGTCCATAGCTTAGAGGATAAATGGCAGGACTCATGGATAGCTTGGATGATCGGGTTGGTTGACTTTTTAATTCTTTGCATTAGACTGTGTTGAGCACGTCTTGTTACCTCCGGGAAGCTCGGAACATTGCGGGTAGCAAACATTTGCGAAGCTGAGCATCTCGGGGTAATTTATGTACGAGTCTAAAAGACCTGTTGTACATCAAATTTAGGGTTCTGCCAGAACCTTTTTATAATTCACCCAGAGTTGCTGACCATATATATTACTGCAGAAAGCACGAAAGAGTGTCTTTAGCTTCACTTGTACAGAAACGAAAGTTCCTTATGGTCATGTATATATATATATATATATATATATATATATATATATTGCTTTCATGTGTGTGTCATATACAGGGTGGCGGAAAGTAGCTCCCTATTTTGGATTGGTAAAAAAATACGTATATTATCCATTTATTTCAGAAGAAATAATATGAAAAGGTAGGCATACATGGTAGGTTTTCTCTAAAATTCAATGTGGGCTCCAACTCTTTCCACCAGCTTCTGGAGCCGCCCAGGAATGGCGTCCACTGACTTTAGCAGGAACTCCGGCGGGATGGAGGACATGACTTCCCGAATTCGGTCCTCCAGTTCTTCCAATGTCCTCGGTTTGGTGCGGTAGACTTCTTCCTTTACCCACCCCAAAAGAAAGAAGTCGCACGGTTACCGCTGAAAAACGGCAGAATCGGTTCAGTGTAACGGTGTGGTGTGGTATGACCTCAGATCAGGTTGTGGGCCCGTTCCTTTGCGCAACACCATGAATGCTGAGCGGTACCTTGCTATGTTGCGAAACGAGGTCTGGCCGGTTGTCAGCACATGGGAGAACATCGACGATCTGATATTTATGCAAGATGGCGCCCCTCCGCACTTCGCTCTTGTTGTCCGTGAGTGCTGGATGCCCACTTCCCTGGGCGTTGGATGGGTCGTCGTGGTCCACATCAATGGCCAGCCAGGAGCCCCGACTTGACACCGTGCGACTTCTTTCTTTGGGGGTGGGTAAAGGAAGAAGTCTACCGCACCAAACCGAGGACATTGGAAGAACTGGAGGACCGAATTCGGGAAGTCATGTCCTCCATCCCGCCGGAGTTCCTGCTAAAGTCAGTGGACGCCATTCCTGGGCGGCTCCAGAAGCTGGTGGAAAGAGTTGGAGCCCACATTGAATTTTAGAGAAAACCTACCATGTATGCCTACCTTTTCATATTATTTCTTCTGAAATAAATGGATAATATACGTATTTTTTTACCAATCCAAAATAGGGAGCTACTTTTCGCCCACCCTGTATATATATATATATATATAATATATATATATATATATATATATATATATATATATATATATATATATATATATATCCAAAAGTAGTTTGAAGGCTTATTCCATCTCACGACTGACTATAATTATACACTTTAGAGGAGTTTGAAAATTGCATATATTTAGACAAAAAGTATTAGGTCTTAAGCTGATTTCATGTCAATATCAGCGTGCTTCACTGCCCTTTCAGTCATTGTGACCTTAGATCGTACCAGAACTATGGTCTTGACAAAGCACAATGTGTTAAATTTACCAAACAAGGATTACCTATGTTCAGGACTCTGGACATTTCCATACTCAACATCAACTATGCCCATTTGATCGTACCTTTCTTTATGTACATGCAATAGCATCAATTGGTTAAGCTTTCTCTGAATCGTGTTTGAACTCAGATAAGATTTAATACGCACGATATTACTAAACGAGCGTTCACTACAACACGTAATGGAGGCAGGCATCACTATAATTAACTTTGTTTACGTAATCACAGAGGAGATAAGAAATTACTGGTCAGGTGTCAGTGATTGCACGTGTGTAACTACATTACGTAGGATTAACTGCTCAAGGGATTCGTGAACACAAAGTTCATACAGAGGTTGTTAGATGAGTATGTAGTCTTGCAGGAAGGAAGTCTGAGCCCTAGAATGAAGTTACACTCACTAATTATGCTGTGGACGTCTATCCTTTGCATCCTCGAGAAGCAAATCTTTACACTGGACATACATTTTGCACTATACTTCGTTAAAACTCTCAGTTATGGGTATTATAATGAGATACAGAGCTTCATAATGTGCCTTTCTGTAATGATCTTCAGATGCATAGCTACCTTCCGGTGGAACACAATCCTCTTCTAGCCTAGCTGGAACTCTTCTAAATCGAGGCTGTGAGGGTACATCTACCTGACAGGAACCTAGTGACTGTACATTCTTTCAGAAAAGACTAGCCCCTTCATCATTGCGCATATTTCAAAGAGTTTTATCAGTCATACCACCAATAGCTTATATATATATATATATATATATATATATATATATATATATATATATATATATATATATATATATATATATATATATATGATACACACACACACACACACATATATAATATATATATATATATATATATATATAGAGAGAGAGAGAGAGAGAGAGAGAGAGAGAGAGAGAGAGAGAGAGAGAGGTTGCAAAGAATGATGATGCGAAATTTGAATCACAAAATAAGATAGCAGTAAACAGAGTAAAGAGAATAACGGGGCAGATATTGATAGTCTTTAAACGATGGGATAGGAATATAAGGATTCCTATACTGAAAACCCTGATCATACCCAAATTGGAATACTGCTCGGTTCTAACATCCCCATATAAAAAAGAGGACATTAGGCAGCTGTAAGGGATTCAGAGAAGCTTCACAACCAAGATCGATGGGGGGGTGCAAAGAACTAAATTACTGGGAAAGATTATGAAAGCTATTCATATTTTCACTGGAAAGGAGGAGAGAGAGAAACACCATTATTTACACTCGGGAAATAATGAAGAAACTTATCCCTAATCTTACTCTGAACCCTGTAACTTCCTAAACAACGGTGGAAAGTAGAAAAGGAAGACTGCGTCGTGTTCCCAAATTAAAGGCGAGACAGGGAACATCCTTAACCCTGAAAAAAATTAGTTTTGTGGTGAGACGACCAAAACTGTCTAAACAAAAGCCCAAAGACCTAAGGAACATGAAGGGAGTTGCTGTGGACATCTTCAAAAGATGATTAGACGCCTGGCTCAGAACAATCCCCGATGAACGGGACGTACATGGCTATGTGAGGTGGAGAGTACAAGAAAGCACTCGCCCCTCGACCAAGACAGGCCTAGAGGGGACACCAGCCTGACCTTCGTGTGAAGAGAGAACTACGCACGGAACCGCAACGTTGCGTATACACACACATTTTATTCGTGCATTTATCCGTGATTCACTGTCGTCAATTGAATTAACATAACCTACTAATTGTTACCACTGTACACTTAACCGTGATCGTGACATGGTGCTAGCCGTGATTTGAGGGTGTTTACATTTGGGGGTCTCCTCCCGCCATCCCACACAATGCGTCTCAGTCAATGTCTCTCAGCGCAGCCAAAGACAATATTACGGACGATACAAAGATCAGCAGAAAAATCAACGAGTGGTACAAAACTTCAAAATAAATCCAATTACCTTCCAAACAACACAGGACAATAGGAAAGTCAGAATGTGTAGTGTCCCCAAACTAAAGGCCTGACAAGAGACCTCCTCAACACTGAAGGAAATTAGCCTGGTTGTCAGTGGGCCAAGACATTTTAACCAGCTTCACCTTCATGTGAAGAGAGACCGACGCAGAGGGGGGG
The DNA here is from genome assembly GCA_023014485.1 of Bathynomus jamesi. Classification (NCBI taxonomy): domain Eukaryota; kingdom Metazoa; phylum Arthropoda; class Malacostraca; order Isopoda; family Cirolanidae; genus Bathynomus; species Bathynomus jamesi. The sequence goes on along the minus strand of JAJOZX010004998.1, from coordinate 10,142 downwards.
GGGCACTACCATCGAGTATAGCAATTTAACTTGAAGTAGTAGCATTATTAAATATTTAAATTAAATAGATGATTCTTTCGCAATAAAAATTAGGTGGTAACCTACATCTTAACACATAGCTATCATATCTACAGCTAATTACGCAAAAGTACATTTCTCTTTCATATTGAGTTGCCAGATAGCAATATTTATTAAATTAAACCATATATTAATCATCCATTTAAATAGTGGTACACTATTTAAATGGATGATTAATATATGGTTTAATTTAATAAATATTGCTATCTGGCAACTCAATATGAAAGAGAAATGTACTTTTGCGTAATTAGCTGTAGATATGATAGCTATGTGTTAAGATGTAGGTTACCACCTAATTTTTATTGCGAAAGAATCATCTATTTAATTTAAATATTTAATAATGCTACTACTTCAAGTTAAATTGCTATACTCGATGGTAGTGCCCCCCCCCCTCTGCGTCGGTCTCTCTTCACATGAAGGTGAAGCTGGTTAAAATGTCTTGGCCCACTGACAACCAGGCTAATTTCCTTCAGTGTTGAGGAGGTCTCTTGTCAGGCCTTTAGTTTGGGGACACTACACATTCTGACTTTCCTATTGTCCTGTGTTGTTTGGAAGGTAATTGGATTTATTTTGAAGTTTTGTACCACTCGTTGATTTTTCTGCTGATCTTTGTATCGTCCGTAATATTGTCTTTGGCTGCGCTGAGAGACATTGACTGAGACGCATTGTGTGGGATGGCGGGAGGAGACCCCCAAATGTAAACACCCTCAAATCACGGCTAGCACCATGTCACGATCACGGTTAAGTGTACAGTGGTAACAATTAGTAGGTTATGTTAATTCAATTGACGACAGTGAATCACGGATAAATGCACGAATAAAATGTGTGTGTATACGCAACGTTGCGGTTCCGTGCGTAGTTCTCTCTTCACACGAAGGTCAGGCTGGTGTCCCCTCTAGGCCTGTCTTGGTCGAGGGGCGAGTGCTTTCTTGTACTCTCCACCTCACATAGCCATGTACGTCCCGTTCATCGGGGATTGTTCTGAGCCAGGCGTCTAATCATCTTTTGAAGATGTCCACAGCAACTCCCTTCATGTTCCTTAGGTCTTTGGGCTTTTGTTTAGACAGTTTTGGTCGTCTCACCACAAAACTAATTTTTTTCAGGGTTAAGGATGTTCCCTGTCTCGCCTTTAATTTGGGAACACGACGCAGTCTTCCTTTTCTACTTTCCACCGTTGTTTAGGAAGTTACAGGGTTCAGAGTAAGATTAGGGATAAGTTTCTTCATTATTTCCCGAGTGTAAATAATGGTGTTTCTCTCTCTCCTCCTTTCCAGTGAAAATATGAATAGCTTTCATAATCTTTCCCAGTAATTTAGTTCTTTGCACCCCCCCATCGATCTTGGTTGTGAAGCTTCTCTGAATCCCTTACAGCTGCCTAATGTCCTCTTTTTTATATGGGGATGTTAGAACCGAGCAGTATTCCAATTTGGGTATGATCAGGGTTTTCAGTATAGGAATCCTTATATTCCTATCCCATCGTTTAAAGACTATCAATATCTGCCCCGTTATTCTCTTTACTCTGTTTACTGCTATCTTATTTTGTGATTCAAATTTCGCATCATCATTCTTTGCAACCTCTCTCCTCTCTCTCTCTCTCTCTCTCTCTCTCTCTCTCTCTCTCTCTCTATATATATATATATATATATATATATATATATGTGTGTGTGTGTGTGTGTGTATATATTATATATATATATATATATATATATATATATATATATATATATATATATATATATATATATATATATATATATATATAAGCTATTGGTGGTATGACTGATAAAACTCTTTGAAATATGCGCAATGATGAAGGGGCTAGTCTTTTCTGAAAGAATGTACAGTCACTAGGTTCCTGTCAGGTAGATGTACCCTCACAGCCTCGATTTAGAAGAGTTCCAGCTAGGCTAGAAGAGGATTGTGTTCCACCGGAAGGTAGCTATGCATCTGAAGATCATTACAGAAAGGCACATTATGAAGCTCTGTATCTCATTATAATACCCATAACTGAGAGTTTTAACGAAGTATAGTGCAAAATGTATGTCCAGTGTAAAGATTTGCTTCTCGAGGATGCAAAGGATAGACGTCCACAGCATAATTAGTGAGTGTAACTTCATTCTAGGGCTCAGACTTCCTTCCTGCAAGACTACATACTCATCTAACAACCTCTGTATGAACTTTGTGTTCACGAATCCCTTGAGCAGTTAATCCTACGTAATGTAGTTACACACGTGCAATCACTGACACCTGACCAGTAATTTCTTATCTCCTCTGTGATTACGTAAACAAAGTTAATTATAGTGATGCCTGCCTCCATTACGTGTTGTAGTGAACGCTCGTTTAGTAATATCGTGCGTATTAAATCTTATCTGAGTTCAAACACGATTCAGAGAAAGCTTAACCAATTGATGCTATTGCATGTACATAAAGAAAGGTACGATCAAATGGGCATAGTTGATGTTGAGTATGGAAATGTCCAGAGTCCTGAACATAGGTAATCCTTGTTTGGTAAATTTAACACATTGTGCTTTGTCAAGACCATAGTTCTGGTACGATCTAAGGTCACAATGACTGAAAGGGCAGTGAAGCACGCTGATATTGACATGAAATCAGCTTAAGACCTAATACTTTTTGTCTAAATATATGCAATTTTCAAACTCCTCTAAAGTGTATAATTATAGTCAGTCGTGAGATGGAATAAGCCTTCAAACTACTTTTGGATATATATATATATATATATATATATATATATATATATATTATATATATACATGACCATAAGGAACTTTCGTTTCTGTACAAGTGAAGCTAAAGACACTCTTTCGTGCTTTCTGCAGTAATATATACGGTCAGCAACTCTGGGTGAATTATAAATTTGATGTACAACAGGTCTTTTAGACTCTTACATAAATTACCCCCGAGATGCTCAGCTTCGCAAATGTTTGCTACCCGCAATGTTCCGAGCTTCCCGGAGGTAACAAGACGTGCTCAACACAGTCTAATGCAAAGAATTAAAAAGTCAACCAACCCGATCATCCAAGCTATCCATGAGTCCTGCCATTTATCCTCTAAGCTATGGACTTCTTGGTACGAAAACGTCTGTCTGTAGCTCCACTTAACTTCGACAGTGCAGTATTATTTCTAATCAATTGTATATATTTCTATCCTTAGTGTATGAACTGTCATTGTATTAATAATATTTGTCATATGGACTATAGTCTGCCAATAAACCTTTTCATTTTCATTTTCATATATATTAATATAATCTTGTTTCATGTTTCATGATTATGCTAAGAAACTAGTCTGTGGGGGGGGGGGGGGGTTATGTTGCTCAACATAATACTTAAATAATATTGAAAAATCGGTTGTGATACCCATTACAATAAGGAAAGCAATAAGAGAGAACTTTATAAATTGTTTCGTAATATATACGATGCATGCAGGAAGGAGGGGCCAATCGCGAGTCTTCTGGACTACTGAAATTACACCTTTTTGAAAAGACTGTGTAGTGTGTAAGATGCATGCGTGTGTAGTAAGGAATATAGTGAAAAAGCGCGTGTTTGAGAGTGTGCTGGACTGCTCACAGGGTAGACGAGACATGTAAAAAGGCCAGGTGAGGATGACAGTGATGTGAGAAACAGGGTTCGGACACTTCCTGTCTTCTGTTGGAATGCCACATACAAACTCCTATATATATATATATATATATATATATATATATATAATGAGATCGATGTACAGTTCCCTCGAAAGATCTGTTAAATAATTTTAAATTATATGTTAAGGCTCACTTACGTCATTGCAGAATCTAAGATCGCATGATGATACTTTTACGTTTTCAATACAGTTGGAAAAGCGTATGTTGCATACTATACGTACATATATTAGGATTGAAAGTATTTTTGTGGCCATTTGTACAGAAAATAATGCTTTTTATACGAGATCTGATATCATAAAGCATTAATTATAACATTTTAAACGTTGTGTAACGGTACGCTTCAATTTGTAAAGACATGTTTGGTACAGCTAGTAACAAAAACAATAAGCATGAACATTCTGTGTGATTGATGTAAATACTGAGACTTGTCTGGCATGAAAGAAAAGTGAAAACAAATACGTTTATTATGAGAGTTATGAGGAATTGTGAACAGTCGATAAATAAGAGAAATGCTAATTAAAGTAATGTGAATGGACGCTATGACTGCAACTAGAAAGGTTCTTCATGAAAAATCTCTCAAGTTTCAGTACCTATCTCCCACTGAATCTATTTAAAAATGACAATCCACACAAACTCGACATCCCGTTTTCTTTAATTGCATCTACTGAGAAAGTTTTTTACCCGAACCTACTTATTTGGATGTTATATATATATTATAATATATATATATATATATATATATATGATAATAATAATAATAATAATAGCAAGATTAGTATCAACTAATAGTCTTTAGAAGAAAGTTAAACTTAACAACTAACCTGAAAACAATTCCTGAGAGAAATATATAGCAAGATTGGGGGTATAGTTGCCAGATGCTTTTATTACGAAGGGAATTGAAATCAATATATTTAATTTAAATACTCTTAACACGTGTATATATATATATGTAATAATAACAATAAATCAATATTAGTAATAATATTTAAGTGGATGTTTAGAGGAGGAAAACAACTTTGGTGATTTAGTTTAATGCATCGTTACGCAACTTGATGTTCTTTTTAACACATGTAATTTTATAACGAAATTTGATGAACGGTAAAATTATTAGTTCATATACCAGAAGATAGCATGTGAAAGTGAATGTAATGGTATATAGCGATGTAAATAACAGAAAACTACATATTTAAAAGTAAATAAACAAATATGCGTGTACTATATGTATATATTGTATTTGAAGGTCATCTCGTTTGAAAATAAGCCAGTTTCCCTTAAAAAAGAGAGAAATTAATTTTTTTAAATTAAAATAATAAATATTAATTTTATTTTTCATAATACAGATCTTAAACAAAGAACTTGTTTTCGGTTTAAAATATGATCACTCTGATTTTTATTTATGTATTGTTCGCAATTTGTTAACAGACAAAAATTGGATGTGTCGATGTATACTTGTCGTTAGGCCTATTAAAACCTTTCAGATATTCGTTTTCATTTCTACTCCCTGGCGGAACTTGCCTGAACAGAAAGTACTCGAATGTATGTATTTTTTTATGTTTGTTCTTGTTTGCCTCATGAAAGAGCTTATTTGAAGGAGGAAGGCGAGGCTCAATCCTTTCTTAAATTTTTTTCGAAGGAAGGTGAAGACGAATCATTTTTAAAATTTAATTTTTTAAATTTAATTTTTTTAATTTATTTTTTTAAATTTATTTTTAAATTTATTTTTTATTTTTTTCCCCCTTTTTCCCCCCTTTTTTTCCCCTCTTTTTTCCTTTTTTCCCCCTTTTTTTTTTTTTTTTTTTTTTTTGAAGGACCATGAAGGACACCTCATAAAGGTGGGACCGCCATGAAGGACGGTGGAGGACCGCCATGAAGGACGGTGAGGGGGAAATTTTCAAATTGATCCATTGCTCTCACATTTTGCCACTATACTACTTGGTATAACCCAGAACAGCTTTGTGGCAGAGGTTTATGGCAGGGTCGAGCAGCGGCCCTAGACTCAAAAAACAAGCTGGCCGGGTTCAGATGTAAAATGGTTTGGTTTCTCTTCGCTTCGGGGTTAAACTTTTGTGAGACAGACTTCGAATCCACTTGTTAAATTGGACCATGACGTTGGTCATAAATTTGGGAAACCTAGTGGCTTCGAAGAAAAGAACTTTATTTTAAGGTAATGTTAGGAAAAGGAGGAGTTTTATCTCTGGAAGGGAATGTCAATGTCATATCAAAGGACAATGATTCGTGGAACAACCAGTAAGGGAAAAGTAAAGCTCCTTCTTTCCTTATGTATGGATGAAAGCTTTCGTAGGGACGACCTTATGTAATGAAAATGTTTTTGATACGTCATTCAGAATATTGGAAGGCGGAGTCCTTGGAATTTTAAGGTGTAGTTTAGATTTCTAAGTCAGTTGTAGCTTCGTCCTCGAAAGTAAAAAGTGGCTTGTAAGAATAAATCCTTAAAATCTGTGGTGTGATTGAAAATTTCTAAGTTGAGTTAAAAGTGTTTCACGTTGTACTTAAAATTTGAATTGTTTTTGTCTTGTACGAACTTAGTACGAAGATCTTAATTAATGTTAGCCGACAGACAAAGAATTTTGGGAAATTTCAATTAATTTAACTTTGTTCAAATTAAATGTTAAACTGTAAGTTTGCGACATATTAGGTTTCTTCATGGAAGAGTCAATATCTTGTGTTGAAGTTGGTTCCCGTGGAAACCCGGGAAGTTAGTGCATGACCACTCAGTTATTATGTGAAGAAATCTAATTTATTTGACGGACTTTTTTCTGGAAACAAATCTGCGGAACTCGCGCAGAACTGGCGAGAGTAACTTTCCAACATTTTTGTAAGTAAACCATTTTTCCAACCTCTTCTTAGATTACGAAATTTGAATTTAGTGCTGTTTTTTAAAGTTACACTCATAAAAAAAAAACCCTCTGTATAAATGATTTTTGAGACTTAAATATTTGTAAACATTTTCTTTAAATGAACAATTTGATTTTTTTTCTTTTTAACAAAAATTTGTAATCGTACATCAGCTTATTTCTTGGAATTTATGTACTAATTGGAGTGAAATGAAATAAACTTTATCAGAGGGAGTGTGTCGTTTTTATGCTACCTTGCAATAGGCCTCTTGTAAGCTGAGGGTAAATTAACATTGAGAGTGGGAAATCCAAAGTGGGCTTCAAGTAAGCCGAGGGAAAATATGCGTATAAAATTAAAGGGCCATCCGAGTGGATAAGCAGAGTCATCCTGAAATAAACGAACACGCGCGTAAGAAATAAGTGCAATAGAAAGAAGGTGCGCACCACATAAATTTAGGGGTTGCGCACAACAATATATATATATATATATATATATATATATAATATACAATATTAGTCTAAACAAAATACAGGCCTGTATACAAACGGTTTGCGGATACTTGTGGTTTCTGGTCCAGTTTGTGTAGAGCAAGCTTAAAGTAGTACGATTGTAACTGTGATTGATACAGGTAAATTTGTGCTGACTTGAGGAGGAAACACAAACTTATGGTGCATCTTGCTCCTAAAGAATCATGCACCAGGACTCATAATGACTAGGGGTGTCTGCAATAGAAACTAACGAAAATTGCAATCAATTGAATACGGATATGGATGTTCTTTGGACAAGCCTTACACAGAGCGTCGTTGCTTTGAGTGGTCATGAACCACGTACGAAAGCCTCGTCAGTACTTTGACCCCGTATTTGCTTGGCAATGTTGTTGCGAGCTGCTCGTACCCTGAAATGGGCGTATATGGGGAATTGTGCTCTACGTAAAAAGATGTTTAACTCTTCATACTTCTATTTAAACTGTGAATGCATCGATGATTAAATATATATATATGAAAAAATTATTTAACGAAAGTGACACGTGAAAAATATTTATGATGAATAAAACCACGAAGGGAAAAGAAACACAAAGTGGTGCTCAAGCGCTTTCGTCTAATGACATCCTCAGGAACACTTTTTTTTTGTAACCTCTATATAGTCTTGAACTCTCTATTCACTCCAGTGTTCCTGAGGATGTCATTAGACGAAAGCGCTTGAGCACCACTTTGTGTTTCTTTTCCTTTCGTGGTTTTATTCATCATATATATATATATATATATATATATATATATATATAAAGAATCTGCGTTTAAGAGTTAATATATATATATAATATATTATATATATATATATATATATAATATATATATATATATATATATATATATGAATTATCTGCTTTAAGATTTTAGTTAATAAATATATTCATAAAGTCTCAAGTACTGTATATAAAAAGATAAATATCGAAAGATATAAAAATCAAACAGTATTTACAAAGATATACACGTAAAGATATACACGTAAGCACGAGAATGTATTAACTAAATGTGTAATAAAAATATATTAAAATATATAAAACTATATAGTATATTTGGTCCATAAATTAACACTGACTTAATTAGGTTTCATATCCCAATCTTTATTTTAAAGGAACAAGGCGCAGAACATCAGACAATTTAATTATCTGTTACAACAATCTCGGATAAGATATTAATTAAGGATATAGGTCGTATCATAAATCAATCTCGGGTAGCGTTTATTTATTAATATTTGTATAGCTGCGCGTGTATGAAGCTCAGCGGAGGAGGTATGCAGGTATGTTATATCCAATTTGTATAGCTGTGTGTGTGTATGTATGTGGTGTGTAAAGCTCAATAATCGAAGCAGGCAGGTATAAATTGATTGCTTTTCTCTCTCTCTCTTTCTCACTACACACACACACACACACACACACACACAACAATTTCCATTAATATAACCTTTTATATAACCGCGGTGTATATATGACAAAACAGTGGGTATATAATATTATGTATAGGTTATAAATTACTGCTGACAGCTTCTATATAGAGAGGCAACGAAGGAAGGAAGGATATAATAATAATTCATAGGATGGAATCCTTTATGCATTTTAATGTGTTCGAAATACGGCAGATCTCCAACACGAATTATGCAGACGATGGGTAAATATTGAGAAAGATGAAACGTAGCTGCTTTTTAAAGGAGGTTTACTTCTTTTTTTTCTTTTTTACTTTTATTTGATTTATAATAGACGATATATGTTTACGTATTAAACGTACGCAGTTGCAAATTTAATCTGAAATTGTTTATATAAAAGCGGGTTTTGATTTTTGTTATGAGAAAGTTTTGACTCATTATCAACATACGAGCTATCACTTACATTTAATCTTATAGTTTCATATTACTTAATAATAAGATCTTTTATATATATATATATATATATATAATTTATATATATATAGGGTATGAAGAAATGCATCTTAGTCAAAAAATTCAAAATTTTTATTTAATTATTTTATCACTTAAAAAAATGAGATAAATTTACTAATTTAAATGCTATAATTATTGACATAAATTATGTAAATAATCATTATTATTATATTATTATTATTATTATTATTATTATTATTCACAAGTCAAGGTTTGTGCCACAAAGCGTCCTTCTATCTAAAAACCCAAACAGGAGACGTTAAGCTGATAATACGTAGGAAGCAATATAACGCAGCAACATTAACAGATGTTACTTTTGATTATTATTGCTACTTATTGCTCGCTCATAAGATAAACACCGTATTTTGCATCCAAAAGCATTATTTTGTTACTCATTCCTTCGTGTAACAATAGACAAAGCAGCGCTAATTACCTTAACTCATGAACAGGTAATTATTCTCTCCCCTTTCATAAACGCATGATTGATGGCATTTCGCATAGATTGAGTTTCCTTCCTTCCAGCTTTGAAATCAAATAATGTCGTACGTAAGGTTCGCATCTTATAATTAAAATATTAAATATGCAGATTGCCAGACATGAGGTTTATGTTTTTTTTTTTATGTAGAACACGTAGACGTTATTTCAATATGTTTTGAGGCATGTGAGAATAAATGAATTTTTTTTTTTAGGTTTACTTTTAGATTAGATAAACGTCTTATTAAATGTTTTTTTTTTTTTTAAGCAAATAACGATTTCTCACGGGCGTAATTATTATGGGTATTTATAGCTTAGCTTTCAGCTCAACATATAAAGGTATATACATTAAAATTCGCTTTATTATGAAATGCATTCGAAAGTACCCTAAGGCACAATATATATATATATATATTATATATTGTGTGTGTGTGTGTGTGCAGCAAATATTTAAATTCCTCTTTTCTAACAATAGTTTAAACCTTTCAGCTATTAGAGGTTTTCAATTAACAGGTTAATCATTACAATATGCATTTATGCGTAACATGTTCTTTTACTAGAATTGCAAACCTACATTATGTTTGCTTCTATTCTCAAAATAATTGATTTGACAATGGCTATTCGGGAGCTGAAATTATGG
>JAJOZX010004997.1:167500-358466 GCA_023014485.1 Bathynomus jamesi | reverse complement strand
CTGTACAACCGCATATGGATAGAGGGCGCCTTCCCCTCCAGGTAGAGGGAGGCCCACGTCATCCCTATCCCCAAACCCGGCAAAAATTCCCTCGATTCCACAACTAAGACCAATCGCCCTGACGTGTTGTGCCTGCAAAATCTTCTAAAAATGGTCGCTACGCGACTATCGTTTCTTCCTTGAAAATAGTAATTCCCTCCCGGCTACCCAGTCCGGCTTCAGACAATTTCGCTCCACCACTGATCCCCTCCTGCTCCTCAGCCGAGACAAAGAGGATGCCTTCGACAATGGACAGTTCGTCCTATCAATTTTTTTGACATCCAGAAGGCAATAATCCTTAGTCAGCTCCGACATCTAGGTCTCGTCGGAGCCATGCCAACCTTCATCAGGGGCTTCCTTTCTTCCCGAACCTTTAAAGTCCGGGTGGGCTCAGTCCTCTCTCTCACCTTCGTGCAGGAGGACGGGGTCCCACAGGGAAGCATCCTCAGTGTTCTATTCTTTTCCATAGTTATGAACACAGTCTCAAAATGCCTTCCACCCACCATCCGTTCTTCCATCTACGCGGAAGAACTTGCGATCTACTTCGCAGGGCGGGAGCCGTCCGTCGTTCAACTGCAAATTCAGCTCGCCATCTACCGGATGGAAAGGTGGGCGACGTCGGTGGGTCTCCGCCTCTCCACCCCCAAGACCAAGTGTATGCTCTTCAGCAGAAGAAGACCCGCAATCCTTCCTCTTCCCTCTGTCACATTATACGGCAATCCTCTTAAGGTGGTACCCTTCACGCGATTTCTGGGCGTGACTCTAGACCGACGGCTCAACTGGGTTCCCCATCTCAAGCACCTGAAGCAATCCCTCCGACGTCCCCTCGCTCTCCTAGATCATCTCTCCCACACCACATGGGGCGCAGACGGACGCTCTTTCCTTCGCCTTCACACTTCCATGGTGCAGTCGAAGCTGGACTATGGCAGTGTAGTATACGGTTCAGCCTCCAACGCCTGCCTCCGTATCTTGGACCCGGTCCTTAATAGAGGCCTCCGCCTCGCCACCGGTGCTTTCCGCTCTTCCCCAGCCTCCAGCCTCCAAGTGGATTGCAATTACCTCCCTCTCGCCCTCCGACGGGGTCTGCTCCTCATGAGGACATACCTCCATGCACAGAGACTACCTTCTTCGCTTCTATGCGTGGCGGTTTCTGAACTCCCACCCCAGGGACGGAGCTGGCACTTCACTGAAGCCGTCCGCTCTTTCCTTGACCTTTCCAACATGCCCGCCCCCTCAGTTATCCCTATTTCATACAGAATCTACCCCCCTGGCTCCTCACCCCTATCAAGTTTTGCAGGGACCTGTGTGCCCTATCTAAGGCTACCACGAGCGCTACGGTACACAGGTCACTCTTCCGAAAACCCGCAACCCAAACCCGGACGCAGTCCCCACTTATACAGATGGTTCCCGCTCGGAGGCTGGTGCGGCTTCCTCAGCGGTGATACTGTCCCAGCCGCTTTCTCGAGGCGTCAGCCTGCCCCGCGAGGCCTCCGTTTTCTCGGCGGAACTCTTCGCGATTATAGAGGCCCTCGACGTTGTGCTCACCCACTCTGCCAGCTCCTTCGTCATTTATTCAGATTCCCAAAGCGCACTTCTTTCCCTAGAGAGATTTAACCCTCCTCACCCGCTCGTCTGTACCATCCAGCAAACCTTCCACTTTTTAACAGCCTTCCGACACAAGACGATCACCTTCTGCTGGGTCCCGGCACATGTCGGCATCCAGGGTAACGAGGAGGCGGACCGCACGGCAAAGACGGCCTGCTTACTGCCGGCCTCCTCCCGACCCCTCCCTTTCTCCGACTTCTTCCCGACTCTCCGCTCCCACTTCCGCTCCATATGGCAACGGGAATGGGACCAGGCCACACAAAACAAACTCCAAGATCAAACCACAATTAGGATACTGGGCCTCCTCATTCCACCGGTCCCGCCATAAAGAAGTGATTCTAGCCCGTCTCCGCCTAGGACACACCCGCATTACTCATGGACACCTTATGGCTAAATCGCCAGCCCCGCTCTGCCCTACCTGCCATACCCCTATCACTGTCATAGCTCTCCTGGTCGAATGCCCAAACCTTTCCGCTCTTCGTCGCGGGTGTTTCCCTCTCTTGTCCGAAAATCCCATACCCGACCGTCTTCGCTCCATACTCGCCGAAGGCCCCCACTTTTCAGCGCAAGCGATTTTCCTTTTTCTCGCTCACTCCCATCTGCTCCATCGTGTCTAAGACCATACCAGTAACACCACCCACCCACTGCCTCGTCGAGATATGTACCGCTTTCTTTAGGTACGAATCGGCGGTAAATTAAAGAAAGGAAAAATAAATTGTGTGTGTGTGTGTGTGTGTGTGTGTGCGCGCGCGCGCAATACACAGACCCATAGCCGGATTATCAAGGGGGCACAGTGGGAAATGTGGCCAGGGCCTACGAATGTTTTAGGGCCTACGAAATTTGGGAAATGTGTATTTTCGCTGTGGTATGGCCTATGAAGTTTTATCGGCCAACAGAATAAATTAAAAAATCTATAAAATTTGGCGAGGGAAATAGATTATAGACATAAGACTAAGTGATTATAAACGTTAATTTAGTATCTATTTGCTTAGTGTTTAGACACCCGCCACACCTGACTGCCCTGAAACAACTAAGATCTAATAAAAATCACAAAGGAATAAATAAACTCCACTTTAAGTTTATTTTCATAATGAATAATGGAATATATTTGTTAGATATAACATGCAAAAACCGTAATAAAACAGTTAGACTAACCTCAAATTATGGAGCTACTTACTTCGTAGCCGCTCAGCCTGTGTCAACAAACCCATTAGTTACTGTTATCCACAGGTGGCAGCACGCACGTAGCTGGCGCGATGTTTATTTATGTTGTTTTTATAATTAATTTAGTTATAGCTATAGTGCTAGGAGAACAAGCGCATTCACAAGGGAACAATTTGGGGCTAAGTTAAAATAAGGCCCATAAATAGACGGTGCATCGGCAAACTTAGGGGCCTACGATAGAAAAGTGCCCAGGGCCTACGAAACCCCTAATTAAACCCTTCTTAGATATTAAATCCACTTTAGTCGGAATAAGTAATGGTAAATGGGAAACACTAAAGTTTTTCTTTTTCGTAATGAAAGCCCAAACGTGGGCAACGGGTCACTGAAAATTAAAAAAAACTGTAGGATTTGCCATTTACCATTACTTATTCCGACTATGGTGGATTTAATATCCAAGAAGAGCTCCTTGTTTCACGCCAACATTAGGTCTATGTACTACATAAGTTTTCTCACGGGAACATTCTGAATATACAGTATATAATGTTTTCTTTCCCTTACAGCTATTTTTGTCATAAATTGTTTCAATTTATTCTTTATTTACATTTGTTTCCCATCTAAACCTTGACCGTTTTCTATTCAATATCCAAATGATAAAATGTCATGTTCCGATTCATACCAATTTTTCATCATCTACATTCTACAATTTGCCCTAAATCAGCCATTTCCTTTCCTTGAACGAATATACGATGTGTATATATGTGGTGGGGGGGCGTCAAAAGGGAATAAGTGAGCTTGAGTGTGTAATAATTTACAATGTGTTAAGGTAACATTTTTCGTCCTCAAGTATTAAAAAACTTTTCCTAAAAATAGATATATATTTACTGTCGGAAAGAAGATGCATTAGTCCTTTCATAGTTAATGTATACTGTATATACTTAGACTGAGTTCGAAAGAGTCTTCTGAAACATAACAAAATAAATAATTATTAAAATAAATAAATAGTAAATTAAATATATAAATAAATAAAACTAAGCAGTATATACATACACTTTGGTTAACTTTGGTTTTGCTTCCGCCTGAATTGTTCATTCTGACGGAGGTCAAGCTTGTCACTCCACCTTAGACCTACAGTTTAACGTTGAATCTGAACCACGCCCCACCAACAGCCTAGCGTCTTAAATGGGTACCTTGGGTAGCCTAGTGGTTATCTACCAACCAATTTTTTTATTGGGGAAGGATGAACAGCTGGGTTTTGCTGCGCGCCGCCTGCCGTCACCGGGTCTCGATCCCGGGGCCGATAGATTCGTAGTCAGCGACGCTAACCACTAAACCACCGAGGCGCATATGTATTTATTTATTATTTAATATATATTCTCCCCCAAACCCTGCCTCACCTCGTCTTCCTTCAACCCTCATCTCCCCTTTTTCTATCAACCCACTTTTCCCATCCATAATGCCATTATTTACGTCATCCCCCGGTGACGTCATCATCCAACCCGATGCTCCCTTACTACTCGCACTCCAACAATACAGAAGTCTCATAAATAATGAAGGCGTTTCGTCTCAGTACCCCTTTGTGGATGAAGACTTAAAATGGGACGGCAAATCAACCGAAATTGGAAGCAAGCTCGAGATGAACTGATGTTATTAAAGATAGGGAACTATATATACTTCGTCGGCGGGACATTCTATCCATACACCAATAAACTAACTTAACTGGACCAAACCTAACTTAATCCAACTCCACCCCTTATACTTGTCGAGTAAAAGTCACGTCGAGAGGATGAGGTTATCCCACAAAGATTTTATATGTAAGTGGATATATCTTAGTCAAACCGCACGAACATCACCATAGATTATACACAGGCCTGCGATGGTTTTGTTGTCCGAAACGAAATATTTTAGCACTTATATAGTAATGTTTGCACCTTGATTCTGAAAATAATATTCATTTTTCGCCATTCACATACAGATTTTTCACAAAATGTCATATTTCATATTAAATAAGTAATTTTCATTAAATTTTGATTAAAAAACTACTGCCTGTAAATGCTTATAAATGCCTGGTTTCACCAAGACATCAAAGAAATGAGAAGAGATATCAGGAAAGGTGGGACATCAGCATGATGGCTGATTACTGTTGGATTTTGAAACGGGATACAGCCAAAATTATTACATAAAAGAAAAGGAACAGCGCGTACATTCGAGATTAAAGGGCATAGATTTCACAAGAAAACTCAGGACAAATAAAGATGAATATGTAATTGACGTTAATAGTCTTCTTTCTTTTTAAAGTTGTTTGCATTTGTAATTAGTACAACAAAGCGAAATAGGTACCTAATGTAAATTGAAATAAATAATATTTATTTATGTTGTTTTTCCTTCCAGTTTGCAAAAATCCTTACGTGATAGAAAAAAAATGGATACCTTATTCGAAATCAGCGTAGTTGAATTATATAAATCAGTTATTAGTAAGAAAGCAACTCTTATAAAGTCCTCATTCGCAAGCCTGTGTTATTAGAGATACTTCATGGCCGATGTTGTAACACCTCTTTCCGTTGATCAGCAAAGTCAAGCAACGACATTGCCTCTGGATAGTAGTTGGATCAAGGAACCGTCCTTTGCTCGTAGGTTATGTAGCGAACCGTCGTTCGGATCCCACATAAAACTGAAGGTCCGCTCTGTCGCCTTAGATCAGCTGTTCTTAACCTTTGTGGAGCTGCGCTCCTCAACGGTCAACCTTTAACCTGTGGCGCCCCAATGAACCCCAAAGAATAAAAGGTTTTTTCACGATTCCAATTTAATTGCTTTTAATACCTTTCTGGATTGGATAAATAAGCAAACAAAAACAACAACAAACCCTGTATTTGTGAGAGAATACAAGATTTTCGCAAGATCGATCGTATTTCATCCATAATCGTAATAAATGGGAGGGTGGCAGTGCTTTTTCCGTACAAGCACTTGAATTCTTGGTGCGGTCGAAAAAAAAGTAGAACACCGCATGTCGCAGCCCAACTGGCCACAAATGGTTTTTAATAGGATGATATCTCTCAGGCAACATTATATGAGGTTAAGAATGACGAATAACAAGTTAGTTTCCCCACCTGGCACGCCCACGCCAATTTTTAAATTACGAATTTATTTAACTGGGAATATATATATATTCTGAGTCAGATATGTTGACCACTTTCGCCGAGCTTTCGCGACCCAGGGGAAGAACCACTGCCTTAGATATTCCAAAGGGTTAAGAACCGCTGCCTTAGATATTCCAAAGGGTTAAGAACCGCTGCCTTAGATATTCCAAAGGAGGTTAAACAATTCTATCATTACATTCTTTCCTAATTTATTAAGTTAGGTTACGTTACGTTACAATACTTAAGTTAGGTTTTTAGTGTCGATATATGGAATGCCCCTTCGCCCAAATGGGTATAGATCCAGTCGCACACCAAGTCCAGTTTTCATCGAAGAACTAACAACCTTTTGCACACCCACTCAACACACACCCACTCAACACACACCCACTCAACACACACCCACTCAACACACACACTCAACACACACACACACACACTCAACACACACACACACACACACACTCAACACACACCTACATGCACACACCCAACACACATACACGTATGTATGTGTGTGTGTATATATATATATATAAGAGAGAGAATATATACATACATTTTCTTTCGGAATAAAGAACACTGACAATATATTCATTTATGCATGTACATAAGTATAGGTTGAGTGAAACGTAAAATTTTTTAATGCAAGTTGTATTGAGATCTCCGGTTAATTTAAAACAGTAATACTCAGACTCTCTCGGGATAGGCTGCACAGTGCACACTGTATCTAGCTAACTGTAAAGGGTCACGTGTAAAGAATACGACAAATACTGTCGGAAAATAAGACATACGAGTACATAACTATTTACTAAGTGAACATGCTCTAATTTTAAAAACAGAAGTTTCTTTATTAAATATGACTTTTAACATTTTTTCATGCATAAAGAATGCTCCCTTTGTCTGCCTTTTCCTTTGAAATTGCTATTATACGTGTCACTGGCATGTACTTCAAAGGGCCGATGATGTGGAGCTGCAAGAAAGAAGGTTTAAAGCCACGGTCTAACGATGTTAATTTGGAGTATAATATTTTTTTTTCCTGTTTTATATACCATATTTAACGAATTTAACATTTTCATTTAAGTTATTTATTATATTTAGAGAGTTAATGGTTAATTACATTGAACTTTTCAGTAACTATACACAGTCACGATGATATACAGGGTGTTCACAATGTCTTGTCACCCCAGTTAAATAGTGATTTTTGTTTGTCTTTCAGATCCATTTGGAATGTGTGATAGCAACAACTATACGCTTTCTTCTGAAGGAGTTGCATAAATGAATCGGTCCTGGAAGTCTACACGAATATTTTTTATTGATTTTGCTATTACGTGGTCGCTTATGGACCCAGGTACTAACCAGTATGCGTTGTTCAGTCGTATAGTTGCTGCTATCACACATTTGAAATGGGTCTGAAAGAAAAACGAAAATCAGTTAGTATATAGTGGGTTGACAAGACACTGTGACTTATAGTGGGTTGACAAGACACTGTGACTATTATAGTGGGTTGACAAGACACTGTGACTATTATAGTGGGTTGACAAGACACTGTGACTATTATAGTGGGTTGACAAGACACTGTGACTATTATAGTGGGTTGATAAGACACTGTGACTATTATAGTGGGTTGACAAGACATTGTGGACACACTGCACATGATTTTTAATTAATTAAGCAACTTCTTTATTTAATGCGTCTATTCAAACATCTTCTAACAACAAAAAATACACTCATACTTCGTTATAACTTATAAGTTCGTTATACTCGTAAATCCTCCGAAACACACCACAACAAAACACAACACACACAACTTTTCAAATTTGGCATCAACTTCAGATGAAATATAAAGTTCACTTCCTTTACGATAATAACACACTGTATTACAAAATGAAGTCTTCACTCTGTATTCAACTTCTTTCAACTTAAACTTATCGGAAGATCATTAAAAAGTGATCACATAACCTTATTTTATTAATTTTAATAAGATTATCCCCCAAACTTTTCAGCTTCAGCTAATTTCTTATCAGGAGTCAAAGTTTCTGAATCTTAATTCCAGTTTTAAATAAACTTTAAAATGAAACTAAGACTAACTTTATGTTAAATTAAATTCTTGAATAATTTATATATATATAATATAGCTGTTATCCTTCCACACAAAGAAAGTGGTTGGTAGATAAATGGGTACCCTAGGTGGCCTAGTGGTTAAGACGCTGGGCTGCTGATGGGGCGTGGTTCGGATTCCACGTTAAACTGTAGGTCTAAGGTGGAGTGAAAAGCTTCGTCAGAATGAACAATTCGGGCGGAAGCTAACCAAATGTTACCAAACCAAAGGTATATATCTACACTCTATATGTAGGGTATGATCATCGTGTCGGGTGATGTTCTATGTTCGTTAATTATACACGGCTAAACGGGTAAGATAATCTGCACAAGATTTAGTACACACATTAAGGAAGAACCAGGGAAGGTTTTAGTAACACACACACACACACACACACCACACACACACACACACATCGGTCAAAATGCATAAAGTGACATGGCCTGCCCTGGCAATGGAGACTAAGTTTATATAATGTATTTTTAGTCGCCCTTTCTTAATATGTTATCCGTTTCCTGTGGAAATGCAAGATTATAGAAAAAATTACAAGTTACATTTTTATAGTGAATCGCATCTTCTGAACTGGTAATTTCGCGTACCCCTTCATAAGTTTTAGTTCCCTAAAATGTCCACGTGTGAAGGTCGTGCCGTTTCATTCTTAAATGCCACAGAACGTTTTGGCCATAATAATAGTGAATCAATCAAATGTTTTCAATTGCATGGTGTGCTACCAAAGTCTAGAAACTGTCGTAAGTGTTCTAAACCCTGTTACTATCGCGAAGATCGTCAGGCTTTCTATCGTAACCGGCAAAAGACAAATCGGAAAAATAAGCGTGTTGTCCGGTGTAACTTTCTTTGTACCATTCGGAAAGGAACATGACTTGACAAGGTGCACATGGAACCATGGCAAAATCTTCTCTACGTAAATGTGTTTCGAACTAAATATTTGTGCCAATCTTTTGTGGAAGACGAATTACAACTCACGTCTCATAGTGCAGTGGACTGGACATCTTTTTGTTCCGAGGTCGCGAATAATTAATGGCTAGTAAACCAAGAACCAATCGGCGGTCCAGGCATAGTTTGTGAGATCGACCAAAGTAAATTTGGTAAAACGAAATATAATCGGGGTCGTTTAGTGAAGGGAGTGTGGGTCTTTGGGGGTATTGAGAGGGTCTCGAAGAAAAAATTTATAGTGCCAGTAAAGGATCGGTCGGCAGAAACCCTCATTCCGTTAATCAACAAATATATAAAACCTGGATCTATTGTGCATAGTGACTGTTGGCGGGCATACAGCACTCTATCAGAATTAGGTTATACTCATTTACGGTAAACCATTCCCAGAACTTCGTCGACCCTGAAAGCAGAGCTTACACACACAATATCGAGAGACTTTGGGAAGACGTGAAAAGGTGGGTACTTAGGGCTGGGAATAGAAGCCATAATTATTCCCAGCACTTTGCCCGCTACCTGTTCATTAACAGCTACACACGGACACGCCGACTTCACCATTTTCTTAAACAAGCTGCCCTTCTTTATCCCCCTCAAGAATAATCCAGGGTAAAAATAGTGTATTATTTTGATTTGTTAGGTTAGGTTTAGTTAAAGTTTAGTTAGGTTAGGTTTAGTTAGGTTAGATAGTCAAAAATACATTTTTCTAGTATATTTTGGTATACTCTGTTGAAATATAACCTTTATTTCCTGTGCAAATGGAAAATATATATGATTTTTGGTGCATTATTTTAATGTACAGAAAATCATGTGTCTTTTCATTTGCACAGGAAATGAAGGTTATATTTGAACAGAGCACACCAAAATACACTAGAAAAATGTATTTTTGAATTCAACTCCAGGCCATGTCATTTTCTGCATAATGACCCACACATCCTCCTGTGACCTTGGTTTTGCTTCCACCCGAATTGTTCACTCTGACGAAGGTCAAGCTCGTCACTCCACCTTAGACCTACAGTTTAACGTGGAATCCGAACCACCCCCCACCAGCAGCCCAGCGTCTTAATCACTGGGCCACCCAGGGTACCCATTTATCTACCAGCACAGGCAGTGCTGGAACTCCCGTTTTTCCTATCATTGTCCTCTTTAGCTGATCCTTTCCCACGTTTTAGCTACCTTGTGAGCAGTCCACCAAGCTCTCAAACATACGCTTCTACCTCTATTCCTTACTACAGCATGGAGACCTTGATTTTGACTCTCTCCTTTTCCTTCCACAGGGAAACATTTTTGCGGAGATTCGCTCTTGAACCCTCGATCCGGCATAAAAAACAAAAATATAACATAAAAAGTATAGTAACCGTACACAAATGTACGAGTTAAAAAATCACAATTAAAAGTGATGTTTAGTTTTGTTACTTGAACGAAGAGAAGCTGAACTCCTCTAAAAAACTTCGTAATTTTATTGTTTTTAATTTTTAAATTCCTTCATTTTCAATTGAAACTAGTACAGTTCCCGCCGCTTCGCTGACGGTTAGACAGGCTAAACTACAAAAAAAGAACCCAGCCGTGAAAATTTTGAGCTTCACATTGTGTCAACATTTCTGAATCTGGTATCTCCCAAAACCTCCTCACCCCCATTCATACAACTTCGGGGGCTAACCCCCTCCCCCATTACCGCCACCCCTCCCCATTACCCCACCCATCCCCGATTACCCCCACCCCCACCCTTCCCCCATTGCTAAACTACAGAAAAGAACACAGTCATGAAAATCTTGAGCTTCACATTGCCGCCCGTAATACAATTTCTGAATTTTTTTTCAATTTCTGATTTTTTTATATATATATATATTATATATATATATATACTGTATATATACACCAATTCTCCAATATACCATTCGCAGTTGGGAAAATGTCATTTGTATTCCACATTTATTTGCCTGCCTTAAAACTAAAGTTTACAAAAGTTCAGATTTTCATATAAATGTGGGAAAAAAAGAAGAAAATTCTAAATTTCATGAAGCGGAAACTTCAAAATTATCTTTAGCAAAATGTCCAGAAAACTATTTCAATAAAGAAATTACTTCGTTCATATAAAGAAGGAAAGCATTTTGCGTCCATCTTTGTTTTTATGTTACGCTTCCTATGAGGTATTTCGGAACTGGAGTGGAAATAATCAGCTTATATACACCGTCTCTGTAGGTAGGAATATAAACAGAAAACGAGCGTTCATCCGTGAAAAAATATCGTATTAAAAATTAAAACCAAAAAGGGATCCTTTCGTGAGAGTTTCATTTTGTGTACAAAAATATGATTTGCGATATGTGAATAAATTTAACATGAATGTTATGCTTTGTTTATGTGAAAATGCTATGACTATGTTATGCAGTTTCTTGTTATTATTATTATTATTATTATTATTATTATTATTAAAACCTTGAGTGTTCTGTTAATAGATAAACATTTGTAATAAAATTGGCAAAGATGGACTGGTACGTATGCCACCCTCGTTAAAAATACTAATTTCTTTGTTAAATTAACAATATTGTTTCCTGAGTATATCGTCGCTGGCTACGAATTCACTGGCCTTAGGTTCGAATCCCGGTGCAGCCGTTGTACCAACTTCTGTTGGGCTAAAGTTACTACATAGCTTTAATTACTGAGAAAGTCACCGGGAAACCACCAATATACTAATATAATATAATATAGGGTGTTCATAAAGTCACGCAAATGAATATGAAGAAGTCATTACCGTATTTACATGCGTGACTTTATGAACACCCTGTACTGTATGCTAGTTTTGTGTTGCTTTTTGTTGAAAATAATTTCAAATGAAATTTTTTTTATTGCAATGACTTATATTTTGAAACATTTAATTACAGTACTTAATTAGTTGATCAGCCTAAAAAATTTCGGAGGTGCAAAACTAAAAAAAAATGTATAACTACTTTAATAAACCTGACACAACCTAATCGTACCCAATCTTTTACCTAACCAAACCTAATCTAACCATACCTCATCCTCACTTAACGTATCCTCATCCTCACTTAACGCATCCTCACTTAACGCATCCTCACTTAACGCATCCTCACTTAACGCCTAGCTTAAAACTAATACGGCGTATATGAAAAAAAAAAGTAAATTGGGGGCTGGACCCCTTTATTACCCAATAAAGTGAAAAAGTTGTCTTCAGTTTAATTCGTTGGCAAAGCTTTTTTTTATACGACATCTTTAAAAATCTCGTTGTCACTTTCTCTTTAAACGAATTTTTATGATCCATAATGCAAAACTGTTCAAAATTTCACGGATGAACGATAAAAATATAACCATTTTGCCTTACAAAAATTGTACATTTAATGTCCCTGAATTGTGCACCAGTTTGGGGAAAAAAGTTCGCCTAGAAATACAATTTCTATAAGAGAATAAAAAATAATTACTAATAGTTAGTATTTTTTTTGTATTTTTTTTTAGAGTAATAAAATTTCAGTCATTAATGGTTAGTAAGTTTTTAGTCGTACTGTAGAACTAAAAATTGGTTTGTAGGTGAACTTTTTTCCGGAAATACGCTACTATTATTTTATTCAGATAAATGCAGTCAATGAATAATACCATTTAATAGTATTTAGAGTAATTTCTTCATCTATTTGACGCTTACCTTTTCAAATAATAACGAATAATTTCCTTTAAAAACCTTACCTGTTTGAGATATTCAATTATATTTCCTTCCTCTCGTTCAAAATATCCCAATACGGAGTCGTAAGTGTTGTTGTTGCTGTAGATGTGAAGTTGTTGTGTTTTGTTAAGATGAAGTTTCTGAAGAAGGAAAGAAGCCTCCTGATCGTTGGGTCTTCTAATCACTCCTGCTTCCACTCCCTGTTGAGGGGGGGCATACAAGAAATTTATTAGATGATGTAGTGCTCTTTCTTTTCAGAAACGCTTTACTCGCACAGACAAAACGAAACGAATAAATAAACGCATGCGTGTCTCTCTCTCTCTCTCTCTCTCTCTCTCTCTCTCTCTCTCTCTCTCTCTCTCTCTCTCTCTCTCTCGGAGCATCAGACAAGGAAGTACATTATCCGTCTAAATTAAAGAGCATCATTTAAATAAATCTTAATTCAAAGTATTTACTTAAATTGATTGTAATTTATGAAGCACGTAAAACTACTCAGATTAAACAAGAAAAAAAAAAGAACTGAAATGTCCATTTAATTAGTATGTTAAAAACATATTAATTAAATGTTTCTATTACTAATTTAATCCGAACTTTAAGTTAATTTTAACCTACTTTTGCTTCTTTCTTAAAAAAAAAAAAAAAATCAACTTAAAATTTCCGTTCTAATTCAAATGGAATTTTTGTCTTTGTTACTTTTGAAAAAGAAAAACACATTTTTCGCACCAAATTATGAACATTTTTTACATTATTCGTTATAAAGTTGTGGAAAATAAAGGAAAATATCTAAGATGTAGACCAGGGGAGTCCACCCTTTTTTCATGAAGGGCCATATTTCAATTAATGACCCACACCGAGGGCCAGTGTGCAAATTTTAGATAAAACTTTAATTTCAAAGAATTTATTTTATTGAAATAAAATATGACATTAGATAATGAATTGCCAGTATCCGCCAGCCGGGCCTGATACAAATATTTGGCGTGCCGGACTCTGGCCCGCGGGCCGTATGCTGGACAAACCTCCTGTAGACCTAAGTATGTATACCTGACATGACTTCTGTAATGGGGACAGGATTTAGTCATAAGAAAATATTCATTTAAAAGCAATTCTAAATTATATATATTATTGTTGATGAAACATAGTGTGCTTAAACTTCTTACTGCGCATTCTCGGCTCGCTATAATAGTAAAACAATAGTCTTGAAAAGTGAATATGCTTTACAGGGTGAACCAAAAGCCGAGTTCACTGTGAAATATTTATAACTGTTCAAACTGCAGGTCGTGGTGTTAATCTCTTATAGAAACTGCTACGGACATTGCATAATATTCTAGTACAGACGTTGGCACTCTCTTTTCGAATGGCCAGTGTTCTTTGTGGGTTTAATTGAACTGCGTTGTTTAGAAGTCATAGCCACGCATCTTTTGAAGAACTAAAAGTGAACATTCGAAAGGAGTTTACCAACGTCTCTACTAGAATGTTCTGCAATCTCCGTAGTACGGAAGAGAACTAACGTACATGAAGTTTTTAAGTTTCGGCAGAAAAACGAGTTTCTCGCAAGGTCAGTTAAAAACGGGGAGGAAAAAAGAAACAAAATTAAAATTCTGAAGAGGCAAACTTTTCTAGAAAGTCTTGAACAAAAGTTGGGCGGGAGTCGGGCTTTGTTATCCTTGATCTTACAGAAGGCCAGTCTGGTGGTCGCTTCAGTTCATTCCCAGAATTTTTCTTGTTATTACTTCAAAATTGAAGGTATCCGAAATAGGCAATATCAATATAAAATGATTTGACGCCATTTTGTTCCTGCACAATAAGATCCAGAAATAAATTTTGATCATTTCACCTTCCACTTGATCAATATTTCTAATTGAAAATGATCATTATCACTCACGTAAATGAAGAGGGGTACGTCGAAGTCACGTAGTGACACTGCTTCCTGTTAGATCAGCAAAGTTAAGCGACGTTGGGTCTGGGTACTAGACCCAATACGTGACCGTCCTTTGCATATAGATGATGTATCGACCCTTAAACGATTCCCCCCCCCCAATCTCTTCCCGAAAAAAACTCTCAAAAAATGTAAGCCAAGAGAATATATATGCTATTGATGTCGATCATTTAACATTTACTATATACAGGGTGGACCACAAGTCGCTTTACCCAAGTGAGTTTCGTTATAACACAAGGTAAAACGACTTAGGGTCCACCCTATATATATATATATAATGTAAAGAACGACGCTTGTGTAGAAGAGCGTCCGCACAAGATGAGGAGAGAGAACGAGCAAATGAAAAATGAGTGTTGTTTGCAGTTAAAATGTATATATGTATGGCATGAGAAGGTGCCCCCTCAGGGCATTCAATTCCGCTCGTATGTAGGAGAATTACGAGTTCTGACTGATCGGGGACCTTGGTGTAGTGGTTAGCATATCCGACCGGCAATTGGATGATCCCGGGTTCGATTCCTGGGAGGTGCCTCATTTTTCATTTGCTCGTTCTCTCTCCTCATCTTGTGCGGACGCTCTTCTACACAAGCGTCGTTCTTTACATTAATTATACTGTGTGTTGTTTGCAGTTTATATATATATATATGAAAAATTGTGTTTTGTGCCTTTTCTTCTCGTTTTTTGGGTGGTTTGTTTATTTATGAGATCGTTCTTGAATTTATTTCTGTGGTGTGATTCTTCTGAATTATCTTTCTTCACATCACGAATTTATGTTCTCATCCAGGCTGAGAATTCGGATCCGATCCCAGCCAATTCACTCAAATGGTAAACCACCTTTCAGAAGGGTTGGTTATGGGTTATAATAATTAGAAATGATTCGTTTTATACAAAGTCTTTGTTGTAGAAGATATACAGGGTGTTTCAAAAGTCCGGAATCATAGGGGGGGGGGAATATATATATATATACACTCAATTCTTTGCCTATCCAAAAATATATAGTTAAAATAGCTATGAAAAATATTATGTAAACCAAGTTGTGATGGTACTGGGACATTAAATGTAAGAATGAAAGCTCATCTCCCCACGATGTGGGGTGAGCGTACCCGAAGGGTCACATTTAGCTCGAGCAATGATGGTCTAAGCGGCCAACTCAACCCAGCCTAGGAGCCAGCAGGCGGAAGCGAACAAGAGCCTTACCACTCAGAGTCCACTACCACAACTACTGAGTTACCAAGCGCCTTAAAAACCATATAAATAACAAGCAAATCACAGTAATCCCAATTGATCCTGGGGCAATTTATCAGCAAATTTCCTGGGTGGGTGTATATAACATTTAAGGATGTGCGATTCGGGACTTTTCATTTTGACTCGATTTTCGATTTGATTCGCTGCTTAATTTCGATTCTCGCTTCTCTTTTGTTTCATCAATAAGAAACCCTCAAACTTTTTCTGAACCTTCAGAACGACTGACAGTTTCAGTCCTTTCGAACTAGGATTGACAGAAAATGGGCCTAGATTGGTAATAAACTATTTTTTAATGAAAGTATAACCTATTTAAATCACAACATATAAGAAAGAACAAAATAACTTTAATGAAAATATAACCCATTTAATCACATAATATTAGAAAGTTCCGCACACCCTGTTCCAACTTTCAATATCCACCATACTTGCCAGACAGTTTAAACTAAGTCGGAACAAGCCGAATCAAAATTCTCGATTCACTGTGCTCTGATTCGGGTCGGGTTGGATTCTTTTTGCCGAACTGACCTGAATCGAGTTTTTCGATTTCCCATACACCCTCAATAACATTAGGTTAACTTAGGTTACATTAAGTTAACAGATTAACGTAATTTAACTTTTATCAGACCATCTCGTATACAAATATAGTTGAATCATGTTGTGTGGACAGTCTGGACACAGCATGCTTTTCACTTTAATCTTATGTCAAGATAACCTTTAAACTTGATGAAATGGCAAGGATAATGTAGAGGTAAAGTTTACAAATTCTCTACGCATGATTCGACCCTTTGAGCTGTGGCTGATGGATAACATCGACCATTTTACTGCCTACGAACCACCTGTCACCATTCCTTTCAAAACTTTGTGGAATATTCTCCGCTGGAGAAGTGTCTTTCTTTGGCTCTCCTTTTCCTCCTTCGGTCTTCTGCTCACTAATTAAGAAATGCTGTCGCGTTTCTGCCGCAAGTTTGAACCTTCTGATATTTTAATTACTTTTCCTATTTGACTTTTATTTCTCTTATAGTATATATATATTATATATATGAAAAATTATTTCACGAAAGTGACACGTGAAAAGTATTTATGATGAATAAAACCACGAAGGAAAAAGAAACACAAAGGGGTGCTCAAGCGCTTTCGTCTAATGACATCCTCAGGAACATTAGACGAACATTAGACGAAAGCGCTTGAGCACCCCTTTGTGTTTCTTTTTCCTTCGTGGTTTTATTCATCATATATATATATATATATATATATATATATAGGGTGGACCAAAAGTCCTGCCCCATAATGTATAGTATAATATTAGCCTTTGGGTCAGGACTTAGGGTTATCCTATATATATATATATATATATATGTGTGTGTGTGTGTGTGTGTGTGTGTGTGCATAGTCGAGGACTGAACAGAATAAGTACAGAAGGAAATTACATATAATACTGAAACAGCATAGATCAGTGGTTCTCAATCTTTTTTAACTGAAGGCACCCTATACTCGTTTATCATATTTTGTGGCCCCCCTAAAACATTTTTTTACGTAAAATGTCGCAAATAAGTCTTGAACATTAAAACCTGCCTAATTTTAAACACCGAGTTATGAATTGTTATGAAAATGAAATGAAAATGAAAAGGTTTATTGGCAGACTATAGTCCATATGACAAATATTATTAATACAATGACAGTTCATATACTAAGGATAGAAATATATACTCTTGATTAGAAATAATACTGTAATGTCGAAGTTAAGTGGAGCTACAGACAGACGTTTTCGTACCAAGAAGTCCATAGCTTAGAGGATAAATGGCAGGATTCATGGATAGCTTGGATGATCGGGTTGGTTGATTTTTTAATTCTTTGCATATTTGCATGTTATATTTAAATAGTTGTTGTTAATTACTTTGAAAAGAAAATATAAAGAAAACAATGAAAATTAACCACGTGAGTTCTAAAAAACCAATCAATGTTGTTAGATAATACTAAGTCTTTAGATATCTGCGGCACACCAAGGAGATATCCGGAAATATCCGTGGCACCACGGTTGAGAACCACTGGCATATATCGGAACAAAGAGAAAAGAAAATTCTTAGAGGACTACAGAATAACGAAGTATGCACTACCGAGTGATAACGAATCTGAACTACATAAAGAGGAAATTGAACAAAAAAAATTAGCCTAGCCAACATGCAGGGCCTAAAACCAAACCATTCCATGGATAAAGTCACATACCTGAAAGGACTCGTGTAAGAAACAAGCGCAGACTTTACATGAGACAAAAACTAATCTGAAGGACTACGAGGCGAACTACGAAAACTGAGAGTTTTGTATCGACAAAAATGAAATATAAATTGACAGCTATAACATACTTACTTCGAGCTGACAGAACAGTAAGACGAAAAGGTAAATGTGCTGTTTATACACATGAAAAACATCTGACAGAAATGACAGTAAGTAATTCAAACAATTCAAACAACCACGTAGAATCAGTAACAGCAAAAGTTGAAAAAAATTAAACCTGATGCTAATTGTAATATACAGACTTTCGAACACTTCAGCTACAAAATTCTCAGATACCATTAATAGATCAGGAACTTGTTGAAAGCTCTACATAAACTACCGAACCCCAAATATTTTTCTCTGTGGTGATTTTAATTTCCCATTTATGAAATATAAAAGGAGAGAAAGAAATATATGTATAAATCAAGACGAGGTAGGCATACGGTAAGACTAGGAGCAGGCAAAAATGCTGCTAACTCTAGCTGATGAATTTATATTAACACAACAAGAAATAACAGAAAATACAAGGGAAAAAACTGCATAGATTTGGTATTCACAAATGGCACCAACCTAATTGATAACTTGAAAATATCCCCAACTATAATATCATATCACAACATAAAGGAAGGAAAGAACACACGTTATAGAAAGTGGCAAATTCGATTCTTTTTTAATTTTCACTCCAAGGCTATAAATTGGGAAGTTATTAACTTATTACAACCCAGCATGGAAGCAATAAACTGGAAAAACCATCTTTAAGAATAAAAAAACTGGCCAAGATGCTAATAACCCTCGAGCGCAAGACGTTAGGAATTGTGGAAAAACGTGTTCCAAAAAAAAGCAACAAAGAGAGCAGGTTTGAGAGATAAAAGAGGTCAATGTTCTGCAAGAGAAAGTGAGTAAGTGAAAAATTAAGGCACAACAAAGACAACAACATCAGAAAAATAAAAAATGACAAACTGGAGAGCATAGATTGCGTCATACACGGTTTAATTGAGAACTATACACAGGAAGATGATGATGACACTATATAAGCGGTAAAGATTAATTCAAAATACTTCTATAATTTTGCAAAAAGGAAGACGAAAATTCACCCGACTATCGGACCTTTGAAGAAAGAAAACAATGCATTAGCCGATAATCTAAAAGAAGTATCTGAAATACTAAGAGCTCAGTATGAATCCGCTTTCAGTATTCCCAAAACTAATAAACTAATATGCGATAGAAATGCGTTCTTTGAAAAAGAATTACAAAGGAAAAGTATAACGGACTTGACTTCACAACAGATGATATCACACAAGCTATAGGGAAACTAAAAACACACTCAGCAGCAGGCCTGGACAAATGGAACGCTAAGCTGGTTAAAAACTGCAAGAATGAAATTGTGAAGCCTCCAGTGGCGGCGGAACATTTCCCATTAAGGGGAGCTCCAATCATATGAGCAGGCCAACTTGAAAGTGAACAACCTACTCCCACTTGTTCTCATTTCATTGGATTGGGACCACTTCATCTTGCATACACCCCTTTTTGTGTAATACAAAACAACTAGTCATTTTGTGTTCGAACAAGTGAAGCATGCTTAAAAGCTGCCATCGACTTCCAGAAATCACAATTTGGCAAAATATTTTTCACTTTCATTAAGTGTTTCTTGATTAAGTTTCATTATCTTAATGAAGCACATAGTTTCATGAACTTGCATCTATACAATATATCATTGTTTTTATTGTAAGGAAATTTTTCAAGAACCCAGGAGAATGTGATGGTCAAAAGTGAAAAAACTTACTAGTAGAACTTACCAGTAGAAATATGCGAGTAATGTCTCTGTATATCATATGCTACATTTTATGTTATTTACATGTTATCATATCTTTTCTTAAATCAATTTACATTATCTGAGTTTATAATATTGGGAGTCGATTCCCACTGTCTACTATCTGAGAGAGAAAGTATTTCCTAAAATTCTTATCGCTTTGCTTCTTATATACAGGGTGTCCGAGAATTATCTGTACAATATTTGGCTGTTATTAAAAGTCAACCATGAAGTGTAGAAATTCCAGTGTTGTCCCATTTTACAGAGAATCTCATTAAATTTTTTCTGATACCAAGTTTTGACAAGTTTTTTAGAAATTCCAGTGTGTCCGAACATTATCTGTACAATTTCATCTTTTAATAAAATTCTTGATAACACACGTAAAATTCTTAAACAAGATTATTTAGAATCTGTATTTTCAAAAGTTTCTTTTATTAAAGTAACGTTGTTACAAACATTCGATATGTGCACCATTAGTGATTCGCAAAACATCCAATCGATACTCCAAATGTTGCCATGTACGCTGCAGCATATCCACATCAATTCGCTCAATAGCAGCTGTGATTCTTGCTTTTAAATCATCAATGTCTGTCACCCGCGTACATTTCTAAAAAACTTGTCAAAACGTGGTATCACAAAAACCTTAATGAGATTCTCTGTAAAATGGAACAACACTGGAATTTCTACACATCATGGTTGACTTTTAATAACAGCCAAAAATTGTACAGATAATTCTCGGACACCCGGTAGTTTGCATTCATTTCCTCTTAGATTATTTCTGTTTTCTTCAAAACAAAAAGGATCCGAACAAGGAGGGGTGGAGCCCCTCCTTATTCAGTTGTTGTTGTTTAGCCGATCAGCCCACCCTAATCGAGCAAGCCGGCGGCACACAGGTAACCGATCGCCCTCTCCAGAGTGGACCAGAGGTTCAGCGCACTAGTGATGTGTTGTGTTCGTTGTTGTGCTAGAGCGGTACAGTCTGTCATAATGTGTTCAATTGTTTGTGGTGTGTCCTGGCATAGGTGGCAGGTGTCGTCTGTGGAGTTGTCTAGTCTGTGTTTATATGTCCGTAAGTTGGGGTGATGTCCACGTCGGAATCGTGCTAAGTTAACTCGATCCGATCTGCTCAGGCTGATCTCTGACCCGTTAATGGGTGGCGGCTTCGCACCTAGGACTGCATTCGGACCGAGTCGTGTCAGTGCTTTGTGTGTGTGTGTGTGTGTGTGTGTGTGTGTGTGTGTGTGTGTGTGTGTGTGTGTGTGTGTGTGTGTGTGTGTTTTCTGTACTGTGTGATGTCTGTGGGGCGTGGTATGGAGTGGAGTATTTGGTTATAATGTGTCTCTGGTGTTACTTAATGGTGCGAGGTGTCGGTTCATGATTGTACATGTAGTGGCAAGGGTGTTGTGAGTTAGTTGTCGCTGCTGCCATGAATTGTGTTCCCCTCATGTCTAAATGTTTCCTAACTTTCATTATTTTTGTTTCTGTGTGCAGGTGTTCTATTGGTGTTGTTTGAGTGCATCCTGTAATGATACGAAGTGCGTTGTTTTGTATTGTCTGTAAGGTGTTTATGTGTGTGTCTTATTCAGTTAAGGGTGGATGTAGCGCACCAGCGCCCTATAGGTTCCGCCGCCAATGGGAGCTCCTATATTGATTATAGAGATGATCACTAGACACGGAAGAAATACAAATATCCTGAAGAGAGCGAACATAGTTCCAATATATAAAGGAGGAGGTCGATCCGAAGCTGAAAATTTTCGGCCAGTGTCCCTGACATATTATCTCACCCAAATATTCGAAAGAATATTTAGAGAAAAATCTATGACTTTTTGAATAACCAATATGGATTCCGGTCAGGAAGATCGTGCCCATCACAACTAATGGAACACTATAACAACATCACTGATACACTCAAAAACAATGAAAACTATGATCTGATATACATAGACTTTGCCAAGGTGTTCGACAGGTGTGACCGTGCAATCATACCACATAAAGGGAAAAACATGGGAATAATATAACAGGAAAAGTAGGAAAATGATTATATAATTTCCTTACTATTTATGATACAATCATGCAAGAGCGTAACTAGCTTTCAAAAGTTGGGGGGGACAACTATAATGGTGAAAAAACCTGCGATGAATTTCTGTGCTGCTATCCCGTAGGTAATGTGTTTGCGACCAAAATGATGCTCTCAAAATACTATGATTTAGAGAATGATCTATATTTATGATAGTAATAGGAAAATCAAAGCAGCATTTTCACAACTACCTTATGTATAATTTGTATATCAAGTATATCAAGCTAACTTAGATCAAAAGTTGGGGGGGACAAAACCTATATTATCCCCCTCAGTTCAAAAGTTGGTGGGGACATGTCCCCCCCCGTCTCCCCGTTAGTTACGCCCATGCAATCATGTTAAGTGATATAGATGACGAAGCTATCAATGATAGCACAGTAACATCCTTTGCTAATGAACCAGAAATTAGTAGAAACCCACATGGCATAGAATCTCTACAAACAGACATGAACAGAATCTACAAATGGTCAGAAGGCAACAATGTGAAATTTAACATTGAGAAATTTCAACAATTAAGGTACAGAAGAAAGGAGGAACTAAAATCCATGGAATACTATGCCCTAAATGGACAGAAAATGCAGGGAAAATCTGAAGCAGTGGTTCTTAACCCCTGAGTCACGACCCAAAATTGGGTCGCCGAGCCATTTTTATTTGGTCATTAAATTGTCATTTATCATTTATTTATCTTATCCCTAATCATTTTAACATTAATTATATTTTTATCTATCACAAGTGAACTGTTTGAAGGCATGGGTCGCCGAGCTAACCCCGCGACCAGAATTTTGGTCGCAGCCTAAAGTGGTTAAGAACCACTGATCTAAAACAAAACATTTTAAGAATTATAATGACTGATGACGCGAAATTTGAAACACAAAATAAGATAGCAGTAAACAAAGCAAAAAGAATTACAGGGCAGATACTGAGAACCTTTAAAAGAAAGGACAGGAATATAATGATTCCTCTGTTGAAAACGCCGATCATACCCAAGTTGGAGTACTGTTCAGTCTTAACATACCCATATAAAACAGAAGATATTAGTTAACTAGAAGGGATTCACAGAAACTTTACAACCAGTATCAATAGATGCAAAGGACAAAATTAATGGGAAAAGTTGCGTGATTTAAATTTATATTTGCTGGAGAGAGAGAGAGAGAGAGAGAGAGAGAGAGAGAGAGAGAGAGAGAGAGAGAGAGAGAGAGAGTTACAAGGATAAGAAGTACCTCAAAAGGCCTTGCGGCCCATACCGAGGAGGTACCAATGGCAACGGGTGCCACGGAAAAATTCTGTCACCCTCAAATAGTGTGCAAGATTCGGTCTAACCTTTTCTTGAACTGATCCACAGAGGAACTGTTCACAACTTCTGAAGGTAGCCTGTTCCACGTGTCACAGAACTTATAGATAAAGTAATTCACACACACACTAGTGCTAAACTGTTTCAAATTCAACTTCCGACCACTGTTGCGAGTTGAGCTATCATTTAAACTAAACATGCTTCTAAAATCGACATCGTTGAACCCGTGTAGGAGCTTGAAAACCTCAATGAGTTGACCGCGCAGCCTCCGAGTTTCCAGCGAAAACAAATTCAGAGCGCGTAACCGTCGAGTGTAGCCCATATGCCTAACGGAAGGGATTAACTTTGTGGCCCTCGCCTGAGGGTGGTCAACCAGAACTGCACATCATACTCAAGGTGCGGCCGAACCAAGGAATTGTATACAGAGTGCACAATTTCCTTGTTCCTAAATCGAAATTGCCTCCTCATATAACCCAACAATTTCTGGGATTTCTTTTCCACCTCTACGCGCTGTTTCGTAAACTTAAGGTCGCTGCTAATTAGCACACCCAAGTCCTTTTCCAAACCAGTAGCCGCGATATTACTCCCCAACATTGAGTAGTCCGACTTGGGATTGGCGTAGCCAATGTGCATCACCTTGCATTTACCCAAGTTAAACGGCATTTGCCATTTTTTGGACCACTCTCCTATACTACGGAGGGCCGCACGCAGTTGCTCGATCGCTTCGGGCGTCCCAACATTGGCCCCAAGCTTCGTGTCATCAGCGAATTTGGCGATCCTACTGACGATGCCACCGTCGATATCATTTGTGTAAATGATAAACAACAGTGGCCCCAAAACGGAACCCTGAGGAACCCCGCTAGTGACCGAGGTCCAACCCGAACTAGCCCCTTTAATTACACCCCTCTGTCGCCTGTTCTTCAGCTGGTTTCCAATCCAGCTACCTACTTCTCCACCGATACCCAGCGCGCGGACTTTGGCCATTAGCCGGCGGTGAGGTACCTTATCAAAGGCTTTCTCAAAGTCGAGATAAAGTATATCAATTGCCGTAATCTTATCGTACTCACTCCACATGACGTGGAAAAACTCGAGCAAGTTGGTGAGACACGACCTATGCCGTCTAAACCCATGTTGGGAGTCCCCAAGCAGCTTGTAGGAATTCAAATGGTCAAAGATCCTATCAGCTATTATCCCTTCTAATAATTTACCTACAACTGAAGTGAGACTAATGGGACGATAGTTCCCTGGACTTTCGTGATCCCCTTTCTTAAAGATAGGAGTCACGTTGGTTTCCCTCCAGTCGCCAGGCACCTGGCCCGTCTCCAACGATTTGTTGAAGACTGTAGCCAGGTGGGGAGCTACCTGGTCGCGCACTTCCCATAAGACTCTGGGGTGGAACTGGTCTGGCCCAGGAGCCTTGAATGCGTTCAGTTTGTCTTTTCTATCGGCAACGTCTGTCGCGGTACACCGAGCACTATCCAAGCGAGGACCGTCGTGCCTGACGCCTGGCTCGGGGATGACGTGGGTGTCCTCCCTGGTGAACACTCCCGCAAAGTACTCGTTCTGTCTGCGGCAATTTCTTTTCCTATAAAATGGTTAATATCTGGAACCAACTTTCCTCAGAGGTTTCAAGTCAAGTGCAAATATGTTTAAAAATAGGCTGGACAGTGGACAAAGTACTGAATACTCATGGTTTAAGACTAAAACATAACGTAACTCTGCAGGAGTTCGACTGCGCGGTTTCTATGTGTGCGTGCGTAATTATAGAGCTATTTTATATATTTTCCACTTTCTTGTAAAATTTCCTTGGCTACTTTTCCAGGGTCAAGAGAGCCTTATACTTTTCTATCCAGTTTTCTACTATTGCTAGAATAGTTGAAAGAAAAATTAATTTGTGTAATGACAGGAACCCCCAGAATGGGCCGGAAGGTCTTTGAATATATATATATATAATTCTCTCTCTCTCTCTCTCTCTCTCTCTCTCTCTCTCTCTCTCTCTGTCTCTGTCTCTCTCTCTCTCTCTCTCTCTCTCACGAGCCACATTTGGCTCGCGAGCCGCGCAATGAGTACCACTTGGCTAGCCAAACGTAACGAAGAACTCCGGGTGGCAAGCCTCTGCAAGGCGAACCCTGAGGAATTCTTCAGTTATGTTAATAGTAGAAAGCCCATTAGAAGCATCCTATATATATATATTATATATATATATATATATATATGGGATGAATTTCGCAATTAAACACGTAAAATGAATGAATGATGCAAACCCACAGGGAAAAAGAAAAAGGAAATGATTCCAAGGCCTTTCATGTATTCAGAAGTACACCTCTGAATACACGAAAGGCCTTGGAATCATCATTCTTTTTTCCTTGAGTTTGCATCATTATATACTGTGTGTGTGTATATATGGAATGAATTTCACACTTAAAGTCTTCCTTGTGGATTTGCATCTGCATCATATATATATATATATATATATATATATATATATATATATATATATATTATATATATATATATATATATATATATATATATTTTATTTATTTATTATATATATTAAATCGTTAATATTGGTTAGTCTGCTTGGATCAGTTAAAATTTATAGTCTATGTACTCAGTATGTAGAAGTCATACACTTTAAGGTCATATTTTAAATATGACGGAAAATGTAAAAAAAAACAACTAAACAAACAAAAGAGCATCGGGGAAAATAACTTTAAAATAGAATTACGTCTATCACCCAACGAAAATATATGGCGACCTCAGGTGAAAGCATTATACGCTATATTAGACCCCTGATAAATGGGGTATGAGGGACGATATTGACTAAATCGCTAAACATTCTGAACTAAAAAATAAATTTCTATTCAATAGTATTACCTTTAAAAATTGGGTTTCAAACCTATTTTATTTCCTTTGTATTATATTCATAAGGTATTTATGAGTCCGACTTTGTCTTCTATAAAAAACTATGGTTTTCGTGGTATGAAAACGTTTGTCCATAGCTTTACTTAACATCATTATTAGTATTTTCATTATTCATATTTTTGTTTGTGGTTTTTATAATTACTTTTACGTCATTACTCGTTCTTTTTTTTCAGTAGCTGTATTATGGAGGTTAATTTTTTTTACTAGCTGTGTTATGGAGGTTAATTTTTTTTACTAGCTGTATTATGGAGGGTTGTTTTTTACTAGCTGTATTATGGAGGTTATTTTTTTTACCTAGCTGTATTATGGAGGTTTTTTTTTTACCTAGCTGTATTATGGAGGTTAATTTTTTTTACTAGCTGTATTATGGAAGGTTTTTTTTACTTGCTGTATTATGGCGGTTAATTTTTTTACTACTGTACAGTATTATGGAGGTTAATTTTTCCTTCTGGCGGTAAAGTTTTCCATTTTCTTTAAGTTAATACTATATTACATTATTTTTTTTATTACACGAATTCTTAAACCTAATTTTCTCTGTCGACACAGTAGTTCGTATTGGTGGACATGGTCCGATCGGCGAGTTCAACACCATCGGGTTAAAGAAGGGGTTGGAGGTAGAAGTTCCACGTGGGTTTTCGATTAGACATAATAAGTGATTGGATGAAGAGGCTTGTTTGCCGATGCAAATAAGAGAATAGCTTATGGATTGGCACTGACACTGAATGACCTAAAGCTTAAGGGCCAAATTAAATTAAATAAATCGCCCAGCTTCACAATTATTTATGTCATTGTAAACTGTAAAACTAATGTTTTTTTATTATTGATAAAGCTTTTTCAATTCAATGTTATTTTGTTCTTAACTTCTTACTTATCAATTATACAATAAAGTGCTCGTGTGTGTGTATATACATATACTGTACAGTTTTCAGTAAAATCAGTTAACGTCCATAGAAAAATATTAAGACGGATTAAACGATAAGATTGAAGTCTCTCTCTCTCTCTCTCTCTCTCTCTCTCTCTCTCTCTCTCTCTCTCTCTCTCTCTCTCTCTCTCTCTCTCTCTCTCTCTCTCTCTCTCTCAAGCCTCTGCAAGGGGAACCCTAAGGAGTTCTTCAGTTATGTTGATAGTAGAAAGCCCATTAGAAGCATGATAGGTCCGTTGAAAGACCGAAGCGGCGTTCTGCGGACCTCCGACGCGGACATCGCTAATGTGCTGAATGAGTATTTTGCGGGAGTGTTTACTCGGGAGTACCCGCGTCATCCCTGAACCAGGAGTCAGGCACGAAGGTGCTGGCCTGGATAGTATTCGGTGTATTGCGACAGTCGTTGCCGATACAATGGACAAATTGAGCGCGTTTAAGGCTCCTGGGCCAGACCAGTTCCTCCCCAGTGTTGCGGGAAGTGCGCGACCAGGTGGCTCCCCACCTGGCTACAGTCTTCAACAAATCGTTGGAGACGGGCCAGATACCTCGTGACTGGAGGGAAGCCAATGTGACCCTATCTTTAAGAAAGGGGATCACGAAAGTCCAGGGAACTATCGTCCCATTAGTCTCACTTCGGTTGTAGGTAAATTATTAGAGGGGATAATAGCGGATAGGATCGTTGACCATTTGGATTCCTACAAGCTGCATAGGTCGTGTCTCACCAACTTGCTCGAGTTTTCCCACGTCATGTTGAGTGACTATGATAAGAGTAGGGCGATTGATATACTTTATTTCGACTTTGAGAAAACCTTTGATAAGGTACCTCACCGCCGGCTAATGGCCAAAGTGCGCGCGCTGGATATCGGTGGGGAAGTAGGTAGGTGGATTGAAAACTGGCTGAAGAATAGGCGACAGAGGGTTGTAATTAAAGGGGCTAGTTTGGGTTGGGCCTCGGTCACTAGCAGGGTTCCTCAGGGTTCCGTTTTCGGGCCACTGTTGTTTATCATTTACATGAATGATATCGACGCTGGCATCGTCAGTAGGATCGCCAAATTCGCTGATGACACGAAGCTTGGGGCCAATGTTGGGACGCCCGAAGCGATCGAGCAACTGCGTGCGGACCTAGGTAGGATAGGAGAGTGGTCCGAAAGATGGTAAATGCCGTTTAACTTGGGTAAATGCAGGGTCATGCACATTGGCTACGCCAATCCCAAGTTGGACTACTCCATGTTGGGGAGTAATATCGAGGCGACTGATTTGGAGAAGGACTTGGGTGTGCTAATTACCAGCGACCTTAAGTTTACGAAACAGTCTGTAGAAGTGGAAAAGAAAGCCCAGAAGCTGTTGGGTTATATCAGGAGGCAATTTCAGTTTCGGAACAAGGAGATTGTGCTCTCTCTGTACAATTCCCTGGTTCGGCCGCACCTGGAGTATGCTGTGCAGCTCTGGTCGCCCACCCTCAGGAAAGATATTGAGAGGCTGGAGCGAGTGCAGGCGAGGGCCACAAAGTTAATCCCTTCCGTTAGGCATATGGGCTACAATCGACGCTTACGCGCTCTAAATTTGTTTTCACTGGAAACTCGGAGGCTGCGCGGTCAACTCATCGAGGTTTTCAAGTTCTTATGCGGGTTCAACGATATCGATTTTAGAAGCATGTTTAGTTTAAATGATAACCCAACTCGCAAGAATGGTTGGAAGTTGAATTTGAAACGGTTTAGGACTAATGTGTGTGAGAATTACTTTACGTATAAGATCTGTGACACGTGGAACAGGTTACCTTCAGAAGTTGTAAACAGTTCCTCTGTGGATCATTTCAAGAAAAGGTTAGACCAAATCTTGCACACTATTTGAGGGTGTAGAAATTTTTCCCTGACACCCGTTGCCATTGGTACCTCCTCGGTATGGGCCGCAAGGCCTTTTGAGGTCCTTCTTTTCCTTGTAACTCCTTGTAACTCTCTCTCTCTCCACACACACACACACACACACACACACATATATATATATATATATATATATATATATCATAAAACGAAATAGACTTGAAAAAGAGAGAAAT
This sequence comes from Bathynomus jamesi, assembly GCA_023014485.1. Classification (NCBI taxonomy): domain Eukaryota; kingdom Metazoa; phylum Arthropoda; class Malacostraca; order Isopoda; family Cirolanidae; genus Bathynomus; species Bathynomus jamesi. Next base: position 329,272 of record JAJOZX010004997.1, on the reverse strand, counting down.
GAGTAACTCGGACGTCAAATCCTTTCAATGTTGAATGACTTCAAGAACTTATATTTGACTGAAATTTCCCTTTTAATTAAAACTAAACTTGAGTGGAAAGGCCTTCTCTTCTTTTTCACTGGTCTCATTTTATGTCTGTGCGAATTAATTTCCTTTTTGAACGAACTTCCTTTTTAGTCCCCCCCCCCCCCCCCAAAGAAGAATTTCAGAGCTTAGAAAAGGACAAAAAATCAATTTCAATGTTTCTTTCGAGCAAATTTTAAAATCACGTCGGTTTTAAAGAAGTAAAAATAACTCTCTCTCTCTCTCTCTCCTCTCTCTCTCTCTCTCTCTCTCTCTCTCTCTATATAATATTATATATAATATATATATATATATATATTATATGTATGTCAAAGCTGGGCACAAACCGTTAATCCGTTAATCGTTAATTAACGAAGTTAACTTTTTCGTTAACGATTTAACTTTTAAGTTAACTTTGAAAATCATTATCGGACTAATTAACTTCCGTTACATTTAACTTCCGTTAACTCAAGTCCGTTAACCCAAAAAATTCATAAATAAATGTTTAAAAGTTTCTATTATTTTCAGTGCTGAGCAGGTGCGCAATTAATCCGTCACTGTTAATAGTGATGAACGAATTTCCATTTCCGCAGTGCAAAATCAGGCGATATATTTGTTTCCGTCGCCACAATTTGTGTCTTACCAAATATGGTAGTTATTTATGGCATTGGTTTGAGCAAAACATGGTCGACTGTAAAATCAGGCGGAAAGATTTGCCATTTGAGTTGAATGTTTCAACTTCTTTCAAGAAATATCACGAGCATTTTAAGGCACTTTCAATATATATATGTCACAATTACAACAAACTACATTCGTTTCATTTGCAGTCTGTCTCTTGCGCAACATGTTTGTGCTAGTGAATATTTAAAATAATCGTTGTCAAGTAAGTCATGTATATTTATAATATGTCTGTGAGTACCTTATTAGTAGTCTCCTTGATACATTTCAAGAACCATAAAACTGATCAGGTAAGATTTCAATTCTCATGTTGGACAAGTATGACAACACCAAGGTCGCCAGGGTGAGGAAAAGCATGGAGGGTACAGTCGAGGAGGCCATGAAGCAGCAGTCCACGAAGTGGGCAGCAACAGTGGAGGCAGCAACAACGAGGGAGGAGGAGGAGGAGGAGGATGACTTCTTCAGTGCTGTCATCCAGACAAAAGAGACCAGCAGAAGCCACAGGTCACTCAAGGGCAAGGCCCAGAACTTGGTCAAGACCTGGCTGGAGACCAACTCCAAGGACTTGCTGACAGATGCTGCCTTCTTGGGTGAGCAAGTGTTGGTGGACTTGTTCATCAAGTTCAAACACAGCCATCCCCTCCGTGCTGCAGTGGAGCGTTTGTTCTCTATGGCAAGGACATCCTGAGGGCCAAGAGATCATCCCTGTCTGATGAAAACTTTGATATGCTAATTTTCATGAAGGGCAACATGCATCTCATGGACAAAATGGAGAACGAGAAAAGAGGGAAAATTAAATTATATATATATTGTGTTTTTTCATTTTTTTATATAATAAAGTTAACGTTAACGGTTTATCGGTAACTTCCGTTACATGTTTAACGAATTAACGGATTAACGGTTAACGAAGTTAACTTTTTGGTTAACGGATTAGCGGTTAACGAAGTTAACTTTTTGGTTAACGGTGCCCACCACTGATGTATGTATATATAGCCTACTTCGATGTTGCCATAGTTATGTTGTGGCCATTCTTGTGGTCCCTTGGCCCCTCCATCGTATAGCCTTTGCTGTTACGAAGGAGATTAAACACCCCTCCCCAAACACACTACGTTGCCAAATCCAACCTAACCTAACCTAGTGTAACTTAACCTGACCAAACTTACCGTAACATAAAACCTAATTGAATCCAGACTGATTTGTATAAATAGATCTGGTACGATCATCTCGGAGCAAAGCGAATTTTACCTGACCTAGAAGAAGTATCTCCTACTTCTGCTACAAAAGATAGCACAAGATACGAACTAACGGAACTTTTATTAACTTACCTACCTCCTCTCTCCCCCGCTTCCCCCATCTCTCCCCTTCCCCTCCCTCCCCCCTTCCCTTCTCTCTCCCGCTCCTCTGTGTGTGGTGTTTTTATTTTGTATTAGAGATAAAATTGCCGAAAAGGTAGAAATTTCAGGTAATCTCCCAAATTTACTAATTATTATTTTCTTTGATTTAATATTATTTTTTGGCGAAATCAAAAAACAAAAACAAAATTAATAACTAGTAGTATGGGGCAGTTTTCTGAAATTTTATTCTTTTGGCGAATTTTCTTTCCAACTGTTGTAAAGTCGGTTACAAAAGTCGGGATATATTGAGCCCACACTTACTTTAGGACAAAGTGTATCTAACGTAATCAGTGATACAGTTTCAGAAATAATTTCGCCTAGAAATATCTAGTTTCTAAAACGCATAAAATTCTTTATCGGTTTTCTTTCATAAATTTTATGACTGCCACCAAAATAAATAAAATACTGAGGGACAATATAATGATAATAAACTTCATTGGCAGGAGACAAATCCCATAAAAAAACGACAATATTCATCAAGGTAATAAACGACAGACACAGCTAATTAGACAATAAATTTAAAAACTAAAAAAGAAAAAAATTAAGATAAAAGAAAAAAATACACTAATGAAACTTACCTAATATACCAATTAGTAACTTTTTGTGGTTTCTGGAAAGTTTATGGTTTTAGGAGAATTTATTTCCAAAACTACACAGCAGCCCAAACTAAACTATATTTTAATCTTAGTTTTTTACATCACCATGTGTGTGTATATATATAGCGAACGTATAACGTAATCTTTACTCTGTAATTTAAAGCCCACATCAGCCAACCATTACGGTAGAGTGTTGCCCTCCTTAACAAAAACTTATCGTAATAGGTCATTAGGATACATAAATTGACCCTTAGCTAGAATACGATGCATGCGCGCGCATGCTTTATTTATACAGATTTCAATTTTATTTCCACGTCTCTGAATACGAGTGGAATAAGTTCGTGAAATTATTATATTATGTATACATGTTATGTATGTATGTATGTATGTATGCATGCATGCATGCTACGTACTGTATGCCATGTACAGTGTTGTTATTCGCTGTGATTATTGAGTCTTCTTTCTGTTTTATGTATGTTTACACCTTCATACGTTTACAAATGTTTTTCAGTTTACGCGGCTATTTGCCATTCATTTCAAATATAAATTAAATTAAGTTATATATATATATATATTGCAGAAGGTGCAAATGACAGTCTTAAATTTTTGTTTTAAATTTCAGGGCTAATTTATGGATCTTGATATTTTCTGTAATTTTTTTTTTTTTTTTTTTTTTTTTTTTTTTTTAAGAAAATCACTCCTAAAGGATTCGAGGAAATTTAATCCAGGTGTTTAAAATGATTAATTAAAGGTTTTGATAACGTTGACGTCAAAAAATATTTCGTCTTCAGAAATGCAGATAGAACTCGCGGTTTGGTCTCAAATTAGTGGGTAAACATTTTAATTCTAACGAAACTAAGCATCTTTTTCTTCAATAGTGTAGTTAATTTGTGAAATGGAGTGGCAGCCAGCGTAGTTCAAAGTAATTCGGTTTAGTCTTTCGAAAAGAGACTAAATATTTATCTTGCCTTAAACCTCCCGAGTTAGAAGCATTTGTTAGCGCATAAACGTATTGTAGAATTTTCACATCTCTCTATATTTTGCTTCTTAAAAGGACAGCCTCGTTCGGACCAAGTGATCTATTTGGAGTCTCTTTTTTGCGTTGCTTTGTATATTCCTTTGTAAATAGCTGTATTATTAATAACACGCATTATCATTTAAATTATTTAGTATAACAACAACAACAACATTAATAATTATATAATAACTAATAACAGAATTGTATATCTGAGAACTGGTTTCCATATTTCTAAATGAATTTCTATTACAAAGTAGGCTTACGAAATATGTATTGTCTGTAAAGGATGTTACTATATTGTTGCTGTTTACTCCACTGTGTATGTCTGTTAGCATGATAATGAACAGGAGTGAGGCCAGTACTGTACTTTGTGGTACTGAGCTGCGTACTTCGATTCTGATGATGATATACCTTGAATTTTGACCACCTGTAGACGTTCTCTGAGGAAGTTGTCGATCTATTTTCCCACTTTGCCTGTTATTCCCAAATATTTCATTTTATGTGCTATTATACCATGATCACATTTGTCGAAAGCTTTAGCAAAATCTGTGTATATGACATCGTAGTTGTCATTGTCTTCCAGTGCATCTAGGATATTGTTATAATGTTCTATAAGTTGTGATAGGCATGATCTTCCTGATCGGAACCCGTGCTGATTTTCGTTGAATCTTTCCAGTGTCTTTAAGAAATCATAGATTTTCTCTCTGACTATTCTTTCAAATATTTTGGTGAGGTGGGACGTCAATGACACTGGTCTCTATAGTTCTTTGCTCGAGATCTATACCCTCTTTATATATAGGGACAATGTTTGCTCTTTTCAAGATGCTCGGTATTTCTCCAGTGTCTAGGGATCTTCTCCATATCCAATATAAAGGTGTAGCTATTTCATTTTTACAGTTTTTAATCAGTAGTGCGATCCATTTGTCTGGACCTGCAGCTGAATGTGATTTCAATTGTCCTATAGCCTTCGCTACATCTGGGGTAAAATCAAAGTCTGTTATACAATCTCCTTGCAGTTTCTATTCAAAGAATGCATCTATGTCAGATATCGCTTTGTCACTTTTTGAAGTACTGAAGACTGAGTCATACTGGGCTCTCAATGTTTCAGATATTTCTTTTCGATCGTCGGTTAGTATATATAATTATATATGCAAAGAAATCAAAAAGCAACACGTGATCTTTTTAATAAGCAAAGAACCACAGGGAAAAGGAAACACGAAGTCCGAGCGCTTTCGTGATATATTCACATCTTCAGGAACATCATCTTGTCCCTGAAGATGTGAATATATCATGAAAGCGCTCGGACTTCGTGTTCCCTTTTCCTTTTCCCTGTGGTTCTTTGCTTATATATATATATATATATATATATATATATATATATAATATATATATATATATATATACGTGTGTGTGTGTGTGTGTATATATATATATATATATATATATATATATATATATATATATATATATATATATATATATATATGCATATATGCATATAATTATGATGATCTTTGAAATGCCATTAACCTCTTCAGTATCAGTGGGACCGTAATATCCTACCGAAAATGATAATAATACAAGGTGTTCCAAAAAAATCATGCCCGATAATGTACAACACATTAGACTTTGGGGCAGGACTTCTGAAACACTCTATAAGTACTATAATGCAACTTTCTACAAATGCCGCTACCCCCCCGTTTATATGTTTATTTTTGGGGAAAAGGAATGCAAAATGTTTAATTAAATAGTTACTAAAATATCTGATCGTGATTAACGATAATTTTTTTTTTTTTTCGAAAGAAAAAATATTGGCGAACGAAAGTTTTAATGACGATTTAGAATTCCCAAATTTTCGCAAGAATTAAATGAAAATGTAATAAAAAAAAAACAGTTGATACTGTTAACAAAAAACTAATTTAAAATTTAAACTTAGGAGAATTGGAACCTATAATAGTGGGCATTTATACGGACTGCCTATAAAAATCTTACAAATCTCACGCTACGACCACTAATTTACGTATGGTACCATAACACGTGACATTGTTCAACATTTAAATGAATTTATTATGCCTTACTTAAATGGAAACTATGTTGAATAGTTAATTTTACAAACTGAACTAATTTATAATGTAAACTAATAATTTTAAAATGAAAAACAAATTTTTTTAATGTCTGTAATGTGAAATTTTGTTCACAGACATTTCAAAAGTTCATGAAACAATTGAAATTATTTTTGGATGAAGTTTATAATTATCTAAAATGAGAACTATCTATTATAGACAAAGAAATAATGATTGTTGATTCAATGTACAAAAAGAAAAAAGTTTTAATGTATCAACGTTTCAAAAGGACGGTGTATATTTATGGGATCCCACCTGGGTTCCACTTTTGCAAACTTTCATGTTTCAAGTAGAAAATAGGATTATGGAAGGTAAAATTTAATTTCAGTGGAGCGGTATTTTTTTTTTTCATGCACAAAGGAAGGGCCAATGTCAAATATACGCAAAAAGGGCCCACTTTATAAACACCCTGTATCATTATATACTTCTATTCCTTAACTTCGATCAAGAAATTATTCGTTTAATGAATATGGACATATTTTGGAGCTATTGAAGAATAGGGACTCCAGCCTTCTTTAGTTAGGCTTATAATGCTAACTAACGAAAATATCACGACCTAACCTAACCAATCGTTAGGTTAACTGTACGCCCTTGACGATTGGTTAGGTTAGGTCATGATATTTTCGTTAGTTAGCCTTATAAAGCTAATTAAAGAAGGCTGGGGTCCCTATTCTTCAATAGCTCCCATATTTTCCGAGCGATAAAGAAGGGGTCTGAGGGTGAAAGTATAAAAGTGGTATATCAATTTAGATGCTCGAAAGAAGGATCTAACTCCTCTTATACAGTACATCGGTTACACCGCTAACACGTACACCTCAAAATACTTCAGCCTGAGTATAAATCAATTAAAATTCAAGAACATTTGAAAATGACCTTCATAAAACGAGATATTAAAATGTTGAATAATTTTTCAGTATTGAATGAAATAAATCTTTTCCAAAATTTGAGGTTGGCGCAGTTTCTTTGACTGACTAACAAAAATAAAAACCAAAAAATAAGTATAAAATACAATGAAATGGAATGCTCCTTATTTTTAATTTTTAACTGAAAATTTTTATTAAAAGTGGCTCTATTTAATGAGCAAATAATAATAATAATTAACTTTCAGGAAATATTTGTTAAATTGTTATAATGTTTCAGACCAACAAAGACCCTAGGATCCACTCATGGGTGATTTACCTAACCGTGTTTGTAATTGTTAATCTTGTAATATTTTTTATTATACTATATATATATATATATATATATATATATATATATATATATATATATATATATATATATATAATATATATATTATATATATATAGGGACATGCTTTAGGCATTTTCCAGCGACTCTTATAGGTAGACACCTGCTGGCATTCACTCGTTCTCATGCTGACACAAGATTTCCTTTGATTGCCTCTCTTCATTGTTTTCGACCAGATGAGCACAGGTTTTTGAGAACGTTCCCATGGCGACTACTTCTCACATTGTATCGCCAGTTCAACTTCTTCGAAATATTTTAACTCAACCACTGTTATTCATCCATGTATCAACTATTCGTAACAGCCTGGCCATATTTGTTATTCATTATTTAACCGTAAACGCTTAAATTCATAATCACGCAATCTTTAAATGAAAATGGGTCGATTTAGAGAAACGTTTATATAAATTCTTACATTCCCTACAGCTATACAGTTTGTTAATCACTTAATTTACCATTGTGTATTTGTCCTATTGTAATCAACGTCATTCTCAGCAATTCATCATCAGAATCGGAAGAACGCAGTTCAGAACTACAAGGAACAGCGTTAGCTCCACTCCTTTTCATTATCATGCTGACAAACAGAGACAATGAAGTAAACAGCAACAGTATAGTAACATCCTCTGCTGACGATACAAAGATTAGCAGAAAAGTCGGCAATACAGAAGAGGTGGAAGCCCTATAGAGGGACACAAACAGAATATATAAATGGTCAGAGACAATAACATGAATTTTAACACCGAGAAATTCCAGCTTTTGAGATATGGAAGAAAAGAAGAACTTAAACAGACAGCATATTATGCCTAAAATAGACAGGAAATTCAGAGAAGTACGGAGCAAAGAATTTAGGGGTCATAATGACCGATGATGCGAAATTTGAAACATAATCTCAGATAGCGATAAACAAAGCAAAAAGAGTTACGGGACTGCAACTGAGAACCTTTTACATAAGTGACGAGAATGTAATTACTTCCCTGTTCAAAACATTGATCGTGTCAAAACTTGAATACTGCTCAGTTTTGACGTGCTCATGTAAAAATTTAAAGAAATTTCATAGCCAAGATTGATGGATGCAAAGAATTCAACTACTGGGAAAGACTTCGTAACTTAAATCTATACTCATGGAAAGAAGAATAGAGATACATACCATAATTTACGCATGGAAAGTAATAGAAAAACTGGTATCTAGCCTCAAACTGAACCCAGTAATCATCCAAACAGCACTAAAAATTAGGAAGGGTAGAATGTGTAGTACGTACGTATTACTAAACTAAAGGCCAGACAAGGGACACCCACAACTCTGGAGGAAATAGTTTTGTTGTCAGAGACCCAAGACTATTCAACGAACTTCCCAAAGACATCAGGATCATCACAGGAGTCAAAGTTAGGATCTTCAAAGAAGACTAGACTCCTGGCTCAGGAAGGTGCCGGATGTGCCTGGTTATATGCAATGAAGATCGCAAGAGAGTAGCGCTCTCTTCCTCCAGGCCAGGCCTAGAGGTGGGGCTACCAGCTTGCCCTTCGTGGGAAGAGAGATCGATGCACGGAACAACTACAAGGTTACAAGGTAATAATTGAAGTGTTAAGACTTTTAAGTTATAGATATTGAGATTATTTCTTATTCCCACTGACGTTTCGTTTATACGCTATGAGCAACTTCGGAGTTTCCTTGTTAGGCCGGCAGCACACAGGGTCGCTGCAGTGTGCGGGGCTCTCATTCTATGAATGTTAAATCACACGCGACTTGAGTCATCACGACCCAAGTCGTGAGTCGTGAGTCGCAAGACGATCCTGTGTGCGGCCGGCCTTAGTGATTTGCCTTGGCATTGATGAGACGGCTTCAGCATATTTAGGTGTCGACCAGCGTCCGTAGCTGAGTGGGTAACACCGTTTTCCTATAAACGAAGTGAAAACACTGAGGTCTGGGGTTCGAACCCTGATAATGCTGGTAATAATAATCTTGGAGTTAGAGAACTGGGTTGTATTAGTTGGCCTGAATTCCTTTTAATTTTTTGGTCCTCCTCATTCATTATAGGTGTCGTTTCGCTCCAAGGCGAATCACAAACAAGGAAACTTTGAAGATATTCCAAGTGTATGACCAAAATATCAAAAAATCGAGTAAAGAACAAACAAGAAGAATATAGAAACATGAATAATAATAATAATAATAATAATAATAATCTATACTATAATAAGAGAGTTGTCCGTCCGTCCGTCACACTTTCAGAAATTGTGAGAAAAAATTGAGAAAAAAATTCAGAAATTGTATTACGGGCGGCAATGTGAAGCTCAAGATTTTCATGACTGTGTTCTTTTCTGTAGTTTAGCCTGTCTGTTTGTGAAATTTATCGCGGGCAGTAATGGGGGAAGGGTGGGGTTAATGGGGGATGGGTGGGGTAATGGGGAGTGGTGGGGGTAATGGGGGAGGGGGTTAGCCCCCAAGTTGCATGAATGGGGGTGAGGAGGTTTTGGTAGATACCAGATTCAGAAATGTTGACACAATGTGAAGCTCAAAATTTTCACGGCTGCGTTCTTTTCTGTAGGGGAAGGGTGGGGGTAATGGGGGATGGGTGGGGTAATGGGGATGGGTGGGGGTAATGGGGGAGGGGGTTAGCCCCCAAGTTGCATGAATGGGGGTGAGGAGGTTTTGGGAGATACCAGATTCAGAAATGTTGACACAATGTGAAGCTCAAAATTTTCACATAATCTGACCTCCCACAATTTCAGAAGCAATCCAAAGTCATAATAATAATAATAACTTCCAATAACTTTGCTAAAAAAATTCCAAATATAATCAGAAAATATTTACAATGGAGTAAAATTCATACCAAAAAAAGATTTCGAAAAGTAAAGAAAAATATAATGAGTTTATGGAACTCAATTTGAACATTCAAAAGTTTGCTGTTTTAACCAATCCATTAATGTTTCTAAATCATATTTACTTTTTTGGCAACTTTTCCTTGAAACTTTTATTGCAATTCGACTTAAAAATAGTAAATTAATGTTTGTAAAGAAAATTTTAGTAAAGAATCTCTCTCTCTCTCTCTCTCTCTCTCTCCGGGATAGCGTAGGTGAGATGGAGTTAGAGGTCGGCGGCGATGTTGAGGGAGTGTGGAGTACATTCCGGGACCAGTTTATGATGCTGCAGTCTGCTGCCATACCCTCAAAACCGGTCACCTCTGCTTCAACGCAGCCTAAGTGGTTCAGTCGTGACATCGCTTCGGCTATCCGAAATAGGAAAGCTGCGTATAGGAGGGCGAAGGCCAATCGTTCCCATGAGAACACTGAGGCGTATGTCCGCCTGTGTAGGGACGTGAAGGGGAAGGTTAGGCTAGCGAAACGTAACGAAGAACTACGGGTGGCAAGCCTCTGCAAGGGGAACCCTAAGGAGTTCTTCAGTTATTTTCATAGTAGAAAGCCCATTAGAGGCATGATAGGCCCGTTAAAGGACCCCAGCGGCGTTCTGCGGACTCCGACGCGGACATCGCTAATGTGTTTAATGAGTACTTTGCGGGAGTGTTCACCAGGGAGGACACCCGCGTCATTCCCGAGCCAGGCGTCAGACACGAAGGTGCTGGCCTGGATAGTGTTCGATGTACCGCGACAGTCGTTGCCGATAGAATAGACAAACTGAGCGTGTTTAAGGCTCCTGGGCCAGACCGGTTCCTCCCCAGAGTGTTGCGGAGGTGCGCTACCAGGTGGCTCCCCACCTACCTACAGTCTTCAACAAATCGTTGGAGACGGGCCAGGTGCCTGGTGACTGGAGGGAAGCCAACGTGACCCCTATCTTTAAGAAAGGGGATCACGAAAGTCCAGAGAACTATCGTCCCATTAGTCTCATTTCGGTTGCAGGTAAATTATTAGAGGGGATAATAGCGGATAGGATCGTTGACCATTTGGATTCCTACAAGCTGCTTGGAGACTCCTAACATGGGTTTAGACGGCATAGGTCGTGTCTCACCAACTTGCTCGAGTTTTTCCACGGTATGTGAAGTGAGTATGATAAGAGTAGGGCGATTGATATACTTTATCTCGACTTTCATAAAGACTTTGATAAGGTACCTCACCGCCGGCTAATGGCCAAAATGCGCGCGCTAGGTATCGGTGGGGAAGTAGATAGGTGGATTGAAAACTGGCTAAAGAATAGGCGGCAGAGGGTTGTAATTAAAGGGGTTAGTTCTGGTTGGGCCTCGGTCACTAGTGGGGTTCTTCAGGGTTCCGTTTTGGGGCCACTGTTGTTTATCATTTACATGAATGATATCGACGCTGGCATCGTCAGTAGGATCGCCAAATTCGCTGATGACACGAAGCTTGGGGCCAATGTTGGGACGCCCGAGGCGATGGAGCAACTGCTTGCGGACCTAGGTAGGATAGGAGAGTGGTCTAACAAATGGCAAATGCCGTTTGACTTGGGTAAATGCAAAGTGATGCACATTGGCTACGCCAATCCCAAGTCGGACTACTACATGTTGGGAAGTAATATCGAGGCCACTGATTTGGAAAAGGACTTGGGTGTGCTTATTACCAGCGACCTTAAGTTTACGAAACAGTGCGTAGAGGTGGAAAAGAAAGCCCAGAAGCTGTTGGGTTATATCAGGAGGCAATTTCAGTTTCGGAACAAGGAGATTGTGCTCTCTCTGTACAATTCCCTGGTTCGGCCGCACCTGGAGTATGTTGTGTAGTTCTGGTCGCCTACCCTCAAGAAAGATATTGAGAGGCTGGAGCGAGTGCAGGCGAGGGCCACAAAGTTAATCCCTTCCGTTAGGCCTATGGGCTACAATTGACGCTTACGCGCTCTAAATTTGTTTTCGCTGGAAACTCGGAGGCTGCGCGGTCAACTCATCGAGGTTTTCAAGTTCTTATGCTGGTTCAACAATGTCGATTTTAGAAGCATGTTTTGTTTAAATGACAACCCAACTCGCAACAATGGTTGGAAGTTGGATTTGAAACGGTTTAGGACTAGTGTGTGTGTGTGAATTACTTTACGTATAAGATCTGTGACACGTGGAACAGGCTACCTTCAGAAGTTGTGAACAGTTCTTCTGTGGATCTGTTCATGAAAAGGCTAGACCGAATCTTGCACACTATTTGAGTATGACAGAATTTTTCCCTGGCACCCGTTGCCATTAGTACCTCCTCGGTATGGGCTGTAAGGCCTTTTGAGGTACTACTTTTCCTTGTAACTCCTTGTAACTCTCTCTCTCTCTCTCTCTCTTCTCTCTCTCTCTCTCTCTCTCCTCTCTCTCTCTCTCTCAGTAATAAATTACTTACCTTAAAAATCCATAGAAGTAAAGGTAGCAACATGCGTTGAATTAGCGGAACCATGTTGTCAGTTCTGCGTTTACTGTTCATTACAATACTATTTCTTTTTCTTCTTATTCTTATTCTTCTTCTTATTCTTATTCTATTTTCATTCTTAATTCTTTAAAAATATGTTTTGTTTAACTATTTTAAGAATTTGCGAGGACGAGTTAATTCTTGGAGTCATTCATGTTGAGTCACAGGGTCTTGGAGGAATTTACATCATGAGTAAAGACACTGTGTTTACAGTTGTACGTCACTATTTTAGTTCAGAATTGTTAACTTATCACAAACTGTATTTATTTCTTTGCTCAAATAAAAATAATTGATAGAAATAACTTGTATTTACTTTTGTCAAATATATGTAGTTTACTCGCCCCTATTTTCTTTTGTTTTTTTTTTGTATGGGGGAGGGGTTACTTTCGAAAGAAATAATCCTAAAAGATAAAAATATCTCAGATGTTAAGTTCCTACATTCGTAAAAGGGAATCGTATTGATTCGTCAAATATATTTTCAATATAAATAAACTGTTTATTTTTCTAACTTGTTCATATCTGAACTTCGCAATATTTACACAAACTTTGGACAAATTGTTTTTATACACAAAAATAAATTTTTCAAAACTGAATATAAACTGACAACACTCAAAACAGTTAAAAAAAAAAGAATATTTTTTTATATATATATATATATATTATTACTACAATGTTATAACAATTTTTTTTTAATTTTCGTAACTTTTTTGGACTTTTAATATTCTAAAAGTTTTAATTTTAAATTTAAGAACTTTTTCCTACGAAGTGTCAAAATTTCCGATTGAAAATTAGTCTTAAAAAAAAATATATATATATATATATTTTTTTTCTCGGTAATATGATTTCACTTTTCAAAATATTGAAGATAAATTTTTTTTTTTTTATCAAAACTTTTCTAATTGTTTATTTTCTTGTTTTTCTTTTCTTCTTTAGTTAAGAGAGAGATGAACGAAGTTTAGATCTTCGTCGTTCAACTTCTGTTTCGTAAAGACGAAACTTCAGCCATATACGATGATGGAAGAAGTTTTGCATAGAAAATTGGATGTCGCCTTTAAATTTTTTCTTTTTTCTTTTTTTATCTGAAACAAAAAGATAAAAATAAATATTGAAAAAGGCATAAAACGTAAATATAGTAAAATACAGTAGAAATATAAGCAAATAAACTATAAGCATTTTCAATCATTTCCCTCATCAATGATAAACATGAGCAAATAAAGCATAAAGAATTTCGTTGTTATTGTATACTATATATATATATATATATAAAAAAAAAAAATCTGCGTGGGGTGGGGGGTAAAGGGGAGCTTTGTATCACGGACAAAAAGATATGTATTTTCGATATTTTTAGATTATATAGATGTAAATTATTTTATTTCAAATTAAATACATTTTATGAATCTGAACATAAAATAGTTTCCGCTGTATCTGTATCTTATGATACACAAGATACACTCTCGGATAAAATTTAATTTAATAAATCAGTGAATGTATATAGGAAAAATACTTGGTTTAAACGAGCAACGTACAAGATTATTACGGGCTACGTCGAAGCCAATATCCTCCTGTACACATAAATATGTCCCATCATGAAATAGGACGCTTACAAAACGTCCCATTTCTTTCTCGGGTAAATACAAATAAAATTATAAAATATAACGGCCCTACGTCCCTATTACACGTGACTCGCTCACAGTCTAAAGCTTTCGACGCGTGTCTGCCCGCAGTTGCTCGGCGCCTGACTTGAATTTTGCCCATTTAGCTTAAAAAATACATCATTATTCGCGTCGTCTTAGCGAATAACGCAGTATTTTAAAGAATACTGCGTATACCAGTATAATCAAAAATAATTTCCTATATTTTCCCCCGTGTTATTCGAGTACTGCATTATCAAACACCACGTTTTTAGCGTATTCTACTTATATATAGATATATATTATATATATATATATATATCGTGCTACAAAGAAAATTTAATTGGAAGAGTTTTTATTTAAAATATTACGGAAGGAGATTGCGTTGGGGGTTAACGTGTGTGTGAGAAACATTTCCTTTATCGAGAGATAAGTGTAATATTCATTTCCTCTTACCTCATTATATCCCCCTCCCCCTTACACTCCTCCGGTTAATAAAAAAAAAAAAATTCGTGACCTTGCGCGCATTGCAGAACTTTGGTACACATACTACTCGTAAGTATTGGAAAATCCATAAGGACCATTAGTGAAAGTGGGAATCGGTGCATGGGACTCGAAAACGCGTCGCGAGGTATAAAAAAAATAATAAAGCGATCGATTCAACCCACCCAGCCATCGTGGTCTGCATGGGGGCTCGGAAACGTGTAACGAGGCATACAAAAAAAAAATTAAAGCGATCGGTTCGACCCACCCAGCCACCCCGGACTTCAAAACGAACCATTCCAATTACGCGATGTCTTGACAGTGTTTGCAAATAAATGCCTTCAGAAAATCAAATCTATTATGCACCAATTCCCACTTTCTCAATAATAGACTTTACACATTTTTTCACCCTACAAAGTATACATATACAGGGTGTCCCATAAGTCCGGTCTCACAGGAAAATTTATTTTAAATTAAATTTACAAAAGGAATACATTAGAACTAAAACAATGCTCAAATTAATGTCTTGTTTTGGGACGCGAAAGCGAGTTACACTCGTGAGGAAAAGGCCTCCGGAGTGTAACTCACTTCTACGTCCCAAAACGAGACATCAATTTGAACATTTGTTTAAGTTCTAATGTACAACTTTTGTAAATTTAATTTAAAATAAACTTTCCTATGAGACCGGACTTATGGGACACCCTGTATGTATATATATATATATATATATATATATATATATATATATAATATATGCAGAAATGTGGCTTAAGGAAATTGGTGAAATCTTTTTTAAGTATTTATAATTATTATAATTATAAATTCTTGAATAACGGCAAATCCTTTTATCATTTAGAAAAGGTTCGTAATGTTTTTAACTCCATTATAGAATAAAACCAAAATAAAATATGGATTTATTAAAAGCACATAAGCTTTCGACCTATACTGAGGTCCTCATCAGATCTAAGGTCTAAGATTTAAGATCTTCTCACTTTGTGAAGACTTTAGAACATATGGAAAATAAGCTTGTGTTTTTAGTAAATGAATTCATTATTGTGGCTTCACTCCCTCGAATCTTAATTGAGAATAGCTACTTAACATATTAACTCCTCCATCTTTATTCATTCTTCTATAAAAAGGTGGAGGAAGTTTGAATGTGTGGTTAATTGGTTGGGTTCGACGTTCCACTTTCCGTCCTTGGTGGGAAGAACGTATAAAAATACAGGGTGTCCATAAATTATTACAAATTCAATGCAATTTCAATGGAAATTTGTACGGGTAATTTTTGGACCACCTCGTATAACAACTAACCATCTCTACTGAAAGTTTTACATTCAACTTATCCGCAGAACATGATTAAACATTTCTTGGACAGATTTCGCACAATGGAAGTTTTAAGTTTTTAATTTTTATTTGAAAGTTTAACTTGATTTTCAATTTTGAAGGTTGTTGTAGGGATTAACGTAAATTAATCCCTATAATTGTTTTGTTGTAGGGATTAATGTAAATTAATCGCGACAACAACTTTTAACTTTTGAAATTAAAGTTATCGTCCGAAGAATTATTTTTAGGAAGAATTTATGAAAATATAATTTTAATTTCATATTTTGTATGACTCAAAAAAAAAAAAAAAAGTATTTCATGGGGTTGTTTATTCTCCTTCGAAATATCTATAAAGGTCATATAATGGAGGGGACCTACAGCTTTACGTGGGATCTGAACCACAGTGGGTCGCTACGTTATATGGACGCAAAAAACGGCCCCCCATTCAACTACTATCCAGACCCAATGTCGCTTAACTTCGATGATCGACGGGAAGCGATGTTATGACATTGGCAACGATGTAGGTTTTGTGGAGGGGGTGGAGTTAGACAGAAAAAATATTTGGTTACGATAACCAAATGTACGATCAATTATTTGATAACCAAACTGGTGAATTCAACCATACGATGGTTAAACTTATTATTTATTAATTCCTTTATACCTTTTGGTTCCTTTTGAAGCCGTTAACTTAGGAAGTCTTTCTTCGCATGTCTGTACAAAACCTAATTTATAATTTAGTAATGAGAGGGTTAATTATTTGTTATGCTAGAAGGAGGGGCCAAGGGCTGAAATCAAATTCCAAAGTTTGTTATCAGGAACCTATAAAGATCGTTAATACAATTATCGTATGGTTGAATTAACCAATTTTAGATTGGTTATCAAATGTAATGATTGGTTTGTTTAACCTCCTTCGCAACATCTGAGGTACGTATGACTGAGTGGACCTACAGCTTTACGTGGGATCCGAACCACGGGTCGCTACATAGTCTGGACGCGGCGGACGGTCTTCCATACACCTACTATCCGACCCAATGTCGCTTAATTTCGCTGATCAACGGGAAGCGGTATTACGACATTGGCTACGACGTAGCCCTTGATTGTCAAATACCTAACCATGCATTTTGGCGGCATAACCATTTTTTTTCGTATAAATTCGTTTTAAGTGCTACAACTGCACTTAAATAAGATGGAAACGGAAAAGTAAGAAACTAGGATCCAGCGGGAATCGAACCCGCTTCAATTGGTTTCAGAGTGAGCGCTCCAATACCGATCACGCCATCCAGAACCCCTCTCAGAAAGGATAAATCGAGCGAGGCCAATTTATTTACGCTGTTTGATCATGCTATGAATGGTCTGTAAAGGGGAGGGAGTTGAATAAAGCCTGGTCAAACAGTGCTAAATACTGACCTCGCTTCAACGAACTTTTTGGGGTTCTGGATGAAATGATCGGAAGGAGCGCTGACTATGAAACCACGCAACATCGCGCATTCGATTCCTACTTTGTTTCCTACTTTATCGCTTTTCCCCCTTCCATTGTTTTGTGTGTGTATATATAGTTTCACCAAAGCCTTTCTGCAGCTCGTATTTTTTTCTTATATTCTCGATTTACTGGAAATAACTTCTAGATCTGATACTCGTGTGTGTGTGTGTGTGTATATATATATATTATATATATATATATATATATATAATAAGCAAACAACCACAGGGAAAAAGGAAAAAGAAACACGAAATCCGAGCGCTTTCGTGATATATTCTTTCTTGTCACTGAAGATGTGAATGTATCACGAAAGCGCTCGGATTTCGTGTTTCTTTTTCCTTTTTCCCTGTGGTTGTTTGCTTATTAATAAGATCACGTGTTATTCTGTGATTTTACTATATATATATATATATATATATATATATATATATATATATATATATATATATGTGTGTGGGTGTGTGTGTGTGGGTGGTTTCGTATTACGTTGTGCTAAAAAAAGAATAATCTATAAAGGTTCCTAGATATAATTCCAATTAAAACTCTTTTCTCTCTGTCGTGAGGAGGGTTTCAGTAAGAGTTGGTCCCCAATAAACCATATAAGATCTTTTGTGTCGTTAATTGAGCTAATCTGAGCATCGAAAAATAGTATTTTATTTTCTATTTATACACTGTAAACGTTACAGTTCACAAAACCTTGAATTGGAAGTCCCTAAATGGTCTTTTTTCGAAATTTTACTGTTCCAGGTAATGAGCAGTTCCTAACATTGTGTATAACAGGTTTTTATTTTAGTATATCGGATCAAAATGAGAGCCAGTAAGTTCCCTGTTAGTGTCTATGCGGTCCGATATTTGGGATCTAATTGTGAGAGGAACTTTTCTTTTACCTATTTTGATTTGTAATATGGAGTCAAACGGTTCAAAAATTTTCCTGTTATACGGAACTTTACTGTAAGTTTACCAGTGTACTCCTCCTTTACAGGGTGTTCCATTTAAATGGAACCATAGGGAGTACTTAATAATGTCTTTTTTTCCAGATTTGTGAGGGTAAACGTAATAAAGGTAATAATAATGTGGTAAAGGTAAGGTAATAAAGGTAAATAAAGGTAATAAAGGTACTAATCTTTATTACTTCCTGTGGTTCCGTTTAAATGAGAGTAATAAAGATTGGAAAGGATATTGGTACCTTTATTACCTTACCTTTATTTACCTTTATTTACCTTTATTACCTTACCTTTATTTACCTTTATTACCTTACCTTTATTTACCTTTATTACCTTACCTTTATTTACCTTACCTTTATTTACCTTTATTTACCTTTATTACCTTTATTTACCTTTATTACCTTACCTTTATTTACCTTTATTTACCTTTATTTACCTTTATTACCTTACCTTTATTTACCTTTATTTACCTTTATTACCTTACCTTTATTTACCTTTATTTATCTTTATTACCTTACCTTTATTTACCTTTATTACCTTACCTTTACTGTCCTTACCTTTATTACGTTCACCCTAAAAAATCTGGGAAAAAAAAAGACTATTCATTATTTACTATGGTTCCATTTAAATGGAACACCCTGTATAATATTATAGTATTAGAAAGGCTCTCGAGATATTATTGATGTACAGATTGTCCATAAATTATTATCTTTACAAATTCAATTGGAATTGAATTGAGTTTGAAAAGATAATTGATGGCCACCCTGTATATTTATTGGTAGTGAAGGTTGATATAATGTTTTGTATAGATTTATGATTAGAGCAAAATAATAATATAAGATAGATAAATGATAAACCACTTAAAGAATGATTCAAGACAATTTGTTACTCTTGGCAGCTCATGTCATTCTTTTAACATGATGTTAAATCGACAAGTTATTGTGGGTTAGATTAAGTTAGGTTGGGTTAGTATATTTTAACGTAGATTAGGTTAAAATGTCGACAGAATGAATGTTGATCCAACTTTTTGATATTCATTCCCTCCTTTCTTGGAAGTTGAAAGAAGTTGGAATGTTTAGTTAGTTAGTTGGTTGTTTTAGGGAGTTTAGGTAAAGTTAATCTTTTAACGCTTTTGCAATCCACTGACAACCTTTCTTGGTTGAAAGGCGTAAAATGGAACAACCAAACAAATTTTGACAGTCTTTCACCTGAAGAAGACAGTGATTCTCGAAAGATGTCGTGCAAAAGTTTAAGCTTTATATATATATATATATATATATATATATTATATATATATATATTATATATATATGGGGATGATGGTGTCTGTTTGTATACATGCCGAAACGATATTTTTAGCACATACATTAAAAGAGAATCAGAGAAGGTTTTCATAACACACTCGTCCCTCCCAGTCTTCCCCTATGTTATGTTTTGGGGGGTTTATTGTTGTACAAGGCACCGCGGCATTCCAGTGTACACACACACACACACACACACCACACACACACACACCAATATTTATTATTCATTCTATTGACAACTTTTCTGAACCAAAGTTAATTTGACTAAAACTTTGTCGTATCTTTGCAGCTCAGAATATGTCTGATGTGTCCCCGATTTCTGTCTGATTTTCATAAGTACATATTAATTTCCTGATGATTTCCTTTAACATAGATAGATAGATAGATATTACAGATAAAGGATCACCTGAGAATCAGGGCCCCCCAGCCTTCTTTAGTTATCCTTATAAGGCTAACTAACAAAAATATCACGACCTAACCTAACCAATCGTTAGGTGAACTGTACGCCCTTGACTGGTTAGGTTAGGTCGTTATATTTTCGTTAGTTAGCCTTATAAAGCTAACTAAAGAAGGCTGGGGGCCCTGATCTTCAGGTGATCCCGGATAACTCTTATTTCTTCTTTAGTTCATATTTTCCTATGTATTTAATTTCACCTTGCCTATGAAATAAATTAGAAATAGGCGTCTTTATAGTTTGGTCATAAGGACAAAATGGTTACTATAGTAACGAAAACGCCATTATCGGATTTGAAGTAAATTAATTATAAAAACAAAAAATTAAGTACAGTTTTTTATTCAATTTGAAAAACATGAAAGAGCTTTTATGTAAAGATTAATAGATATAATGAGGGTGACGTTCTATTAACTCCTACTAAATATTTCTTTTCTTTAATTAATTAATGACATTATATATTATATATATATATATAAACCTTTGGTAATCTTTGGTAACCTTTGGTAACCTTTGGTAACCTTTGGTTAGCTTCCTCCCGAATTGTTCATTCTGACGAAGGTTAAGCTTTTCACTCCACCTTAGACCTACAGTTTAACGTGGAATCCGAACCACGCCCCACCAGCAGCCCAGCGTCTAGGCCACTCAGGGTACCCATTTATCGACCAACCACTTTCTTTATTGTGTGGAAGGATGAATAGCTGGGTTTTGCTGCGCGCCGGCTGCCGTCACCGTGTCTCGATCTCGGGGCCGATGGATTCGTAGTCAGCGACGCCGACCACTACACCACCGAGCCACTACACCACCGAGGCGCATATATATATATATAATATATATACAGGGTGGGTAAAAAAAGTGACCCCTTAGAGGTAAACTGTCATATTAAAAAAAGTATGGGGACTAGAGCTCCCAAATTTCATAGATGCTTACCTTAGTATGTTGTTCGTCTTAATTGAGAAGTTGTTCGATGTGCCCCCCACTTTTTGCTCAACGCAAACGTGGACGCCACTGATTAATACACCTGTTTACATATCGTTGAGACACCTTCTCCCAGCCGAGCAGAATTCTTTCGCGTAGTTCATCTATTTCTCTTATATTGATACTAGGGATATAAACTTTGGACTTCAGGGCTTCCCAAACACCATAATCTAGTGGTGAAAGATCGGGGCTACTAGCCGGCCACATATTGGGTTCGATAAAATCCGGTGTTTCCTTCTCAAGGAATGTGACAGTTTGGCGTGCTCTGTGAGTAGGTGCTCCATCTTGTTGGAAAGTATGTCTTTCACTCTATCTAACTGATATCCGACGAATTAGTGGTGAAAGATATACTTTCCAACAAGATGGAGCCCCTGTCCGCAGAGCACGCCAAACTATTACATTCCTTGGGAACGAAACATTGGATTTTATCGAACACAATATGTGGTCGGCTAGTAGCCCCGATCTTTCACCACTAGATTATGGTGTTTGGGAAGCCCTGAAGTCCAAAGTTTATATCCCTAGTATCAATATAAGAGACATAGATGAACTACGCGAAAGAATTCTGCTCGGCTGGGAGAAGTTGTCCCAACGATATGTAAATAGGTGTATTGATCAGTAGCGTCCACGTTTGGAACAACATGCTAAGGTAAGCATCTATAGAATAGAATAGAATAGAATAACCTTTATTAAAAATAATAAAATAAATTTTTTTTCAATTTACAATGACATGAATAATTGTGAAGCTCGACTATTTATTTTATTTTATTTGGCCCTTAAGCTTTAGGCTTTACTGGGCTCTTATTAAAAATAAGCAGCTAGTTGTTATAAATTTATAATAATAAATAAATAAGTAAGTAAATAAGTATTATTAATAGTTAAAACATGTATTACAATATTAAACAATATTAATAGACAATATTAAACAATATTAGTGGACATTAATCCTAGATTTTTGTTAGTATGACATTATTAATCGGGATTTTAACTTGGTTTTAAACAAATTAACATTCACAATAGTTTTTATATCGGCATGCGAGTCATTCCATAGTTTCAATCCAATGAAAATGGGTAGTTTTTGAGATGAAGACAATCTAAATTGAGGTATAACAAGCTTTGATCTATTTCTGGTCGGATACGAGTAAATTTCTTGATGAGTTACAAAATACTGTATCTATTTACCCATTGCAAATTAATGATTTTGTTCTTACACTCTTAAATAAAAATAAAATGTGCCAGTTTGGTGATATCGTTGAGCTTTAGTAGGTTTAGCTCTTTAAATAATGCACTAGAGTGATCAAGGAAATCAGCATCAGATAATAACATTATTGCTCGTTTTTGGATGACAAAGATACCATTTAATGCGTTGTTAGCGGAGTTTCCCCAAACAAAGAAGAACAAGAGTATGATAAAGAGTCAATAAAACTTGTTTAGGGACTACATTTCTAAGTTTAAACATTATAGCAACGCTCCTTGAAATTTTTTTCGCGATATAATTTACATGATCACTCCATTGCAAATTCTTATCTAGCATTACACCAAGAAATTTTGTTACAGTACACTCCTTTATGGTGATTTCATTAACATTAAGTTCATCAAGATATACATTTCTTTTATTAGTAAAAATCATGAAATTTGTTTTACTGGTATTTAGGAAGAGTTTATTGGTGGTCAACCATTTCATTACACTGATGAATTCTGAATTAAATATATTCTTAGCTGTATTAGCATCTTTGCAAGAAAAAGAGACAGTTGTATCATCTGCAAACATTATGAAGTTCAGTATGTCAGATGAACGTGGAAAGTCATTTATATATAATAAAAATAACAGTGGACCCAGAACTGAGTCCTGTGGCACACCATGTTTGACAAGAGCTTTAGTTGAGCAAACCTTATTTACTGATACAAAATGATATCTATTGGACGAATAACTTTTAAACCAATCGCTGATTGCTCCTCTAAAGCCGTAACAATATAATTTATTAAGTAGAATATTATGGTCTATTACATCAAACGCCTTACTCAAATCCATAAATATTGATATCATGAAGTTTGGGAGCTCTAATCCCCTTACTTTTTTTAATATGACAGTTTACCTCTAAGGGGTCACTTTTTTTTACCCACCCTGTATATATATATATATATATATATATATATATATATATATATTATATATATATATATATATTAGTCTTGTTGCTCGATCGGTTACGGGTGCCTAGAGCTGGATGGTTGTTCTTTCTGTGCATGGAACAAGGAACTCTTCTGGGAAATTACATCCACTATAGTTCGAATAAGTAATGATAAATGACAAATACTATGGTCATTTATCATTACTTATTCGAACTATAATGGATGTAATTTTCCAGAAGAGTTCCTTGTTCCATGCACGGTCTGTGTTTAACATATAAGTTTCTCGGAGGACCATTCTGAGTTCGTATATATATATATATATATATATATATATATATATATATTATATATATATATATTATTATATAATATAGTAAATCCTTTTTAAATAGTGCCAATTTTTTAGTGATTCAATGTACACAGTCGTATATCTCTTTAATTGGTGAAATAGCGGCGTATGTTGAATAAAGCAACTTAATCTGTACAGCGTTTTTTCCGAGAGTTTTCTCTCCGAGGAAATCTAACTGCCCATCGAAAGGCAAATCCAAAGATTTCAAACAAAGGACATTAGCAGCAAGAGGCAAAAACAAGTAGACAATAAAGAAATCAAACTGAAACCACCAAAAACAAAGGCCCCAACTAAAAGTGTGGAAGAAACTATATATAAATACTATGTGAAGTGAATTTGTAGATATAAGGGAGGACAATGTATTTACGAACACCCTCCCTTGTGCAGCTACTGCAAATTCGGTGGAAAATGCAAATTTTACCATCCGGACATTTGCAAGACCTACGCGACATATGGAACCTGCCAGTACGGGAGAAAATGCTACTACCATCATCTCTCGACAAGTTCAAAGGACGAAGAACAATTTTCAAATGACAATAGGAGGAATGTGAGAAAAAAAATGTGTACACAAATAGCAAACAAAACTCTTTAAACACAAATGGCAAACATACTCTTTTTCAACTTCTAGGACACAATACGGCTGGTAAGTCTTATACAGCACGTGCAGCTGACACAGCTGGAAACCCTCGAGCCAGACCGCTTCGCGGCAAGAAGCTACCAGAACAGGTAGGCGGGAACGGATCCATCTCCGAGGACCACAAGGCTACAAAACACGCGATATCAAAGGACAACGAACTTAAAATGCACAAGGGGCAATGCAAAACAAAGAACATAAACATTGTCCTGGCAAATATTCAAGGAATAAAACTGAACAATGGATGAAACAAGGGCGGACATCGCATGCCTCACAGAAACACATCTTAAAGATTGCCAAGGAAACTGCGATGGCTGCGAACACTATATCGATAAGAAAGAATTGCATATCGATGGATTCAACTTACTAAGAGCGGATAGAACAGCGAGACGTAAAGGTGGCTCTGCTATTTACATACATGAAAGGCATATGACAGAGACGGTAATAAGTAAATCCAACAGCTTCGTGGAAACCCTTGCAGTGAAAACAGAGAAACGAAACGTGGTACTGATAGTCATCTATAGACCTCCAAACTCTCCTCTGAAAAATTTTCGGATGCCATTTATGATATCGGAACCCTAATAAAGTCCGTAAACTCTCCATTCCCTAATATAATACTCTGCGGCGATTTTAATTTCCCATTTATAAAATCCAAAAAGGTGGGTAGAAATATATTTATACAGCAAGATAAGGGGGGCACAAGAGAGGACCACGAACAAGCAAAAATGCTAATGGCTCTCACAAACGAGTTTATGCTGACACAGGAGATAACAGAAAATACCATAAAAAATAACTGCGTAGATCTGGTATTCACGAATAACACGAACTTGATTGCTGATATAAAAATAACCCCAACTATTAATCTCAGACCACAACAAAATCACGTTATCCAAAAAAATATGGTGATAACATTAAAAGACAATACACATACGGAAGGAAGAAGCGAATTTGGGGATTTTAACTTAAACTCCAAAACCATAAATGGGGAAGAAATCAGATCAAACATGGCCCAAATAGAGTGGAGAACAGTTTTAGAGAATAAAACAATTGAGGAAATGCTAACCTTGGAAGAAAAGACGCTGAGAATTTTAGAAAAATATGCTCCGAAAGCACAGCCAAAGGAAAGAGGAACTGGCTAGAGAGGCAAAAGAGAAGAATATTCTGCAAAAGAAAGAGAGTAGCGACGAAGTTAGCAAATTGCGGAGACAACAATGCCAGGAAAGTAATACAAGAAAAACTAGAGTATCGATAGGGAAATACAAACCCTGATTAATGGCCATACAGAGAGGGAAGAGGAAAAGGTGGTAGAAGCAATAAAGGAAAATCCAAAATACTTCTATAGCTATGCGAAAAGGAAAACAAAAACGCGCGCTAACATCGGGCCCTTAAGGAAAGGAAATAATGAATTAACAGACGATCGAAAAGAAATATCTGAAACATTGAGAGCCCAGTATGAATTAGTCTTCAGTACTCCAAAAAGTGACAAAGCGATACCTGACATAGATGCATTCTTCAAAGAGAAATTGCAAGAAGAATGTATAACAGACTGATTTTACCTCAGAAGATGTAGTGAGAGCTCTAGGACAAATGAAATCAAATTCAGCTGCAGGTCTGGACAAATGGAAAGCACTATTATTTAAAAACTGTAAAAAATGAAATATCTACACCCTTATACTGGATATGGAGAAGATCCCTAGACACTGGGGAAATACTGAGCATCTTGAAAAGAGCAAACATTGTCCCTATATATATAGGAGATAGATCTCAAGCAAAGAACTATAGACCAGTGTCATTGACGTCCCACCTCACCAAAATATTTGAAAGAATGGTCAGAAAGAAAATCTATGATTTTTTGGAGACACTGGAAAGATTCAACGAAAATCAGCACGGATTCCGATCAGGAAGATCATGCCTATCACAACTTGTAGAGCATTATAACAATCTCCTAGATGCACTTGAAGGCAATGAAAACTATGATGTCATATACACGGATTTTGCTGAAGCTTTCGACAAATGTGATTATGGTATAATAGCACATAAAATGAAATATATGGGAATAACAGGCAAAGTGGGAAAATGGATCTACAACTTCCTCAGAGAACGTCTACAGGTCGTCAAAATTCAAGGTGTATCATCATTAGAATCAGAAGTACGCAGCTCAGTACCGTACCACAAGGTACAGTACTGGCCCCACTCCTGTTCGTTATCATGCTAACAGACATAGACAGTGGAGTAAACAGCAACAGTATAGCAAAGCTGGGCACCAAACCGTTAATCCGTTAATCGTTAATTAACGAAGTTAACTTTTTCGTTAACGATTTAACTTTTAAGTTAACTTTGAAAATCATTATCGGACTAATTAACTTCCGTTACATTTAACTTCCGTTAACTCAAGTCCGTTAACCCAAAAAATTCATAAATAAACGTTTAAAAGTTTATATTATTTTCAGTGCTGAGCAGGTGCGCAATTAATCCGCCACTGTTAATAGTGATGAACGAATTTCCATTTCCGCAGTGCAAAATCAGGCGATATATTTGTTTCCGTCGCCACAATTTGTCTTACCAAATATGATAGTTATTTATGGCATTGGTTTGAGCAAAACATGGTCGACTGTAAAATCAGGCGGAAAGATTTGCCATTTGAGTTGAATGTTTCAACTTCTTTCAAGAAATATCACGAGCATTTTAAGGCACTTTCAATAATATATATGTAACAATTACAACAAATAACTACATTCGTTTCATTTGCAGTCTGTCTCTTGCGCAACATGTTTGTGCTAGTGAATATTTAAAAATAATCGTTGTCAATAAGTCATGTATATTTATATGTCTGTGAGTACCTTATTAGTAGTCTCCTTGATACATTTCAAGAACCATAAAACTGATCAGGTAAGATTTCAATTCTCATGTCACTTTGATGACATAAATTAAGTCAATTGATGTCTTACAATGGGAGCGTTTTCACTTTAACCCTTTATGTCCTGGCGGTACTTCTAGGTACCACATCTTTAAAATCTCCATAATTATTTTTCTACCCGGTTGATCCTGCCCACACTTTCAAGTCCCAATGTGAATTAGTTTCTTTATGAGATAATAGATGGCGTTGAGAAGTAAATGTGAGCGTGTGGCGCCAGAGGCTGTTTACTCTTTAGTATCTCTGCCATCCCCTCCAGTGCTGCAGTGGAGCGTTTGTTCTCTATGGGCAAGGACATCCTGAGGGCCAAGAGATCATCCCTGTCTGATGAAAACTTTGATATGCTAATTTTCATGAAGGGCAACATGCATCTCATGGACAAAATGGAGAACGAGAAGAAGAGGGAAAATTAAATTATATATATATATATTGTGTTTTTCATTTTTTTTATAATAAAAGTTAACGTTAACGGTTTATCGGTAACTTCCGTTACATGTTTAACGGATTAACGGTTAACGAAGTTAACTTTTTGGTTAACTGATTAGCGGTTAACGAAGTTAACTTTTGGTTAACAGTGCCCACCACTGCAGTATAGTAACATCCTTTGCGGACGATACAAAGATCAGCAGAAAAATCAGCGATGGAAATGAAGTAGGGGCCTTGCAGAGGGACACAACCAAAATATACAAATTGTCAGAAGATAACAATATGACATTTAACACCGAGAAATTTCAGCTCTTGAGATATGGTGGAAATGAGGAACTTAAACAGGCTACACATCATGCTCCAGACAGATAGGAAATTCAGAGAAGCACGAAAGCGGTCGACTTGGGGATAATAATGACCGATGATTCCAAATTAGAGACACAAAATCAGATAGCAATAAATAAAGCAAAAAGAGTCGCGGGACAAGTACTAAGAACGTTCAAAAGAAGGGACAAGACAGTAATGATTCCCCTGCTGAGAACAATGATCATACCAAAACTTGAATACTGTTCAGTTTTGACGTCCCCATATAAAAAGGAAGAAATTAATAAACGAAAAGAAACGCAGACACATTTCACAGCCAAGATTGATGGCTGCAAAAAACTCAACTACTGGAAAAGACTATGTATACTAAATCTGTACTCCCTGGAAAGAAGAGAGAAGTACACTATAATCTACATATGGAAAATGATCGAAAAACTGGTACCAAACCTCAAACTAAACTCAATTACCATCCAAACAACACTGGAAAATAGGAAAGGCAGAATGTGTAGTGTTTCCAAATTAAAGGCCCGACAAGGGACCTCCTCAACACTGAAGGAAAATAGCTTTGTTGTCAGGGGGGGAGCCAAGACTTTTTAACCAGCTTCCAAAGGACCTCAGAAACGTTACAGGGGTCAAAGTTGAGGTCTTCAAGAGAAGACTAGATGCCTGGCTCAGGACGGTACTAGATGAGCCGGGTGTACCTGGCTATGTGCGGTGGAGAGCGCAAGAAAGCAACTCGCTCCTCCACCAAGCCAGACCTAGAGGCGGGGCCACCAGCTTGACCTTCGTGTGAAGAGAGACCAACACACGGAACATCAACGAGGTTAACGATACCAGTGTGTCTTTTTCTTGCAAAGATGTTAATTCAGCTAAGAATATATTTAATTCAGAATTCATCAGTGTAATGAAATGGTTGACCACCAATAAACTCTTCCTAAATACCAGTAAAACAAATTTCTTGATTTTTACTAATAAAAGAAATGCATTTCTTGATGAACTAATATTGATGAAATCGCTGTAAAGGAGTGTACTGTTACAGAATTTCTGGGTGTAATGCTAGATAAGAATTTACACTGGAGTGATGATGTAAATTATATCGCGTAAAAGATTTCAAGGAGCGTTGCTATAATGTTTAAACTTAGAAATGTAGTCCCTAAACAGATTTTATTGACTCTTATCATACTCTTGTTCTTCCTTATATAACGTACTGCGCCTTTGTTTGGGGAAACTCCGCTAACAACGATTTAAACGATATCTTTGTCATCCAAAAAAGAGCAATAAGGTTATTATCTGATGCCGATTTCCTTGATCACTCTAGTGCATTATTTAAAGAGTTAAAACTACTGAAGCTCAATGATGTAATCAAACTGGCACATTTTATTTTTATTTCCGAGTGAAAGAACAAAATCATTAACTTACAATGGATAAATAGATATTTTGTAACTTAAGAAATCCACTCGTATCCGACCAGAAATTGATCAAAGCATGTTATACCTCAATTTAGATCGTCTTCACTTCAAAAACTACCCATTTTCATTGGATTGAAACTATGGAATGATTTAAATGCCGATATAAAAAATATCGTGAATGTAAATTCGTTTAAAACCAAGTTGAAATCCCTATTAATAATGGCATACTAATAAAAATCTAGGATTAATGTACGTTACTATTGTTTATTAATTTCTCGTGTGTAATCTAGGATTAAAGACACATTACTCGTCATTGTTCAGTTCTTATCTCTAGTCACCTAGTGTATAATATTGATTTATTTGTATGGTATTGGTATAATACCCTCAATAATGACCTTATACTTGTTATATCAATAATAATAATTTAAGTTTACTACATACTTTAACTATTAATAATATTTATTTAATTATTTATTATTAATTAATAATAACTATGTTTTATTTTTAATAAGAGCCCAGTAAAGCCTAAAGCTTAATAAGGGCCAAATTAAATAAAATAATTAGTTCAACTTCACAATTATTTATGTCAATGTAAATTGTAAAACCAATCTATTTATTTTATTATTAATAAAGGTTATGTTATTTAGCGAATGACTTTAAGTTATTATTATTATTATCATTGGTGACTCACGTACAACTGGCATTAACCTTGCATTTAAATTTAAGGCACGTACTTTCATAGGGAAAAGAATATAGGCGAGATTTCATAATTTTGACAGGTTTTGCGACAAATCAGGCTTTAAAAACATGTCGTAATTCATTTTATGAACTTTGTCATTTAAGTCTGAATGACCTTCGGAGCTAATAGAAAGGCAGTTACCCATTTATGGGCCTTTATGAATCTTTATGAGAAACATAACGTAGCTACTAAACACGGTTTAACCTATTCTAAGTGATATACGAGTGTATATAATCAGGCAGAAATTCTGCCTCAAAATTAACTATAAAATAAATACTTTTGAGGCGGGACTTTTGATTCATCCTTTATATTCTTTCTCTCCCGAAATAGTTTGTTTTGCTGGATGAGTTTTAGTAATAAATGTAACTGTGAAATGCATGGAGTTAGTTGGTTTTCATTTTAACCTGTAAACAGAGTCTGAACAAAGTTATAGTTTTTGTTCTTTGATACAATCAGTAAAGTTCCGTATGTTGTGAAAAGTGTCAATTATTTGGTTCCCCTTTACATGGCAAAATGGGTTCAAGGGGAGATCCTCCCAGAATTAGGTTCCACACTGGAGACCGCATAAACACTAACCGAGAACTTACTGGTCCTCTTTTCAGGGTCCAATGACCAGGGCCGTAACTAGGGTTTAGAAATTAGTGAGGTCCAGATTTTTTTCGAGCGCGGCGGGACGAGCAAAATTCAGACCAAAATGACATCTACAAACACAACCCAAGCTATACACTAAACACAAAACACAAAACGCTCGACGCTCCCTCTTTTCAAAAGAAAAGCGGTAATATGCGTTTCATACACGGAGAACGGTTCAGTCTCTTTTTTTTTTTTAGGAAATAATTACCGAGGTCCGGACCTCGGTGACCTCATAGGTAGTTACGGCCTTGCCAATGACCCTGTATGCCAAAATGGGAACCTGCACGGTCAATGTTAGGTGCCGTTCATTACTGTGGAACGTTGAAATTATAAAAAGACCATTATTTTAGAATTTAGATACTTCCACTTGAAGGCTTTACAAACTGTAATGTCCACAGTATATGTAACGCACCTATAGTGAATAATTGAAGTGTTATGCCATAAGAACTAAATAAAAGCTATAAATAACGGCTATAAATAAGTTATATTGTAACCATATATAGTCCAAAAGGAGGCAAATGAGTAGTAATAATAATAATAATAATAATAATAATAATACAAAATTTAATGGTTCATAAAAACTTTTTCCAACACATTAGAAACTATACTTTTATTGTTTCTAATTTAAAGGAGGGCAAATACTGGTTATACAAGGTGTTCCATAAGTTCCGTTAGCCCCCCTCAACCTTTTCCTACGAGAATAGGATGAAGGTAAAGGGGGGGGATAAAAGGATTTATGGGGCATCCTGTAAGTTTACATCGCGTATAAATTGTGGTAAACACGAAATAGAAGGTAATTTTAAAAAAAAATTGTAAATTATAGTTTAATATTTGCTGTATCCTTCATTTTATTTACCCTTCATTCAAATTCTAAGGCCATCTCATTTCCAGACTTGACTTACGTTGCGCCGTCTTATGAGGGAAATAAAATCTGTCGTGTGTACATAAATCTACGAACGATTATTCAGTTGTGTAAATATAAGTTGTACAAAGCGTGTAGAAATTGGTTTGTTGAGGTTGTTTAACCTACTTCGCAACATTCATATCCAAGGTCGAATGACGGAGGGGGATCTACCACAACTTTACGTGGAATCCGAACCACGGCGGGTCGGTACACAATCTGGACGAGGAGGATGGTCCCACCCAACTACTCTCCAGACATAATGTCGCTTAACTTTGTTGATCTACGAAAAGTGGTGTTACGACATTTCTTAAGACGTAGCCTTCTTCAGAATATAGAGATTATTTACATTAAGTTAAAAGAGGGGAAAAGTTGTTAAATTAAATACAAATATGATGCATTATAATGGACTCAGAGCTGGGCACTTGCGGCATATTGCGGTACTGCGGTACTGCTGCACTACCAAACCGGTACCAAACCGGTACGCGGAAATTTGAATGCGGTAGCGGTACTGCGGTACTTTCAGCGATCCTTTGCGGTACTGCGTTATGGGGGCCCGGGGTGGTAGTGCGGTGGTACCGCAAGTACCGAAGTACCGCAAAATATGCCGCAAATGCCCAGCTCTAATTTAAGAAGGAAGGTTAAAAGAAGGAAAATTTAGAGACAAGTGAAAGTTTTAAAGCAAAGCGGAGAAAAGAGGTTGAGAGGTAGGAAAGAGGTTGAGAGGTAGGAAAGAGGTTGAGAGGTAGGAAAGAGGTTGAGAGGTAGGAAAGAGGTTGAAAGGAAGGAAAGAGGTTGAAAGGAAGGAAAGAGGTTGAGAGGTAGGAAAGAGGTTGAGAGGTAGGAAAGAGGCTGAGAGGTAGGAAAGAGGTTGAAAGGAAGGAAAGAGGTTGAAAGGAAGGAAAGAGGTTGAGAGGAAAGAGGTTGAGAGGTAGGAAAGAGGTTGAGAGGTAGGAAAGAGGTTGAGAGGTAGGAAAGAGGTTGAAAGGAAGGAAAGAGGTTGAAAGGTAGGAAAGAAATTTAAAGATAAAGTGAAAATTTTGAATACAGAGGAGGGAATCAGAGTGAAAATTCTACACTATTTCTACGCGCTAATAAATGCTTCCAACTGGGCGTTTAAGGCAAGATAAGCATCTAGTCTCTTATTAAAGGATTCGATCGAATTACTTTGAACTACGCTCGCTGGCAATCCATTCCACAAATTAATTATAAACGATTGAAGAAAAAATGTTTAGTTTCATTAGAATTAAAATATTTACCCACTAATTTGACACCATTACCGCGAGTTTTATCCGCATTCATGAAGGTGAAATATTTTTTGGAGTCGACATTATCAAAACCTTTAATCATTTTAAAAACCTGGATTAAATCTCCTCGAATTCGTCTTTTTACGAGTGAGAATAAATTTAACGTTTCTAATCGGGAAACGTACGATTTGTTTCTTAGTCTAGGAATCATCTTAGTAGCCCATCGCTGCACTCTCTCCATTCTGTCTATGTCCTGTCGGAAAAAAAGGGGACCAGAATTGAACGCAGTATACCAGGTGGGGGCGTACTACGGAATTATATAATGTAAACATTGTTTTCTCAGACTTAAATTCAAACGATCTACAAATAAATCCCGAGATTCTATTCGCTTTTATGGCCACTTCGATACGTTGTTTACTCGGTTTAAGGGTGTCGGCAACAAAACATACCTAAATCTTTCTCTTTCATAACACTTGTTAGTGTCTTGTCGCGTATAAAATACTTTTCTTTAACATTGTTTCTACCGATATATAATATAATATTAAATAACCTTGACTTTGTACAGACATACTCGTACCTGTCAATATTTTGATTTTAAACAAAGATTTTATGTCTATATGGACAGAATTAATTAGCTTAATTGTAATAGGTGTGTAGAGTGCAGGGAACAGTGAAAGAAGGTTGAAATAGAACAGTGTTGTCTAACCTTTTTTGGCTTGTGCACCCCCTGACCAAATTTATTTCGGCCCGTGCACCCCCTGATTAAATTTATTTCGGTCCGTGCACCCCCTGAACAAATTTATTTTGGTTCATGCACCCCTTGACCAAATTTATTTCGGTCTGTACACCCCTACCTCACGAATGTTATTAATAGCAGAAATACAAAAACAAAAGAATGGGTACACGTCAAAAATATGGTAAATTCACAGTTTATTACACCCCCTGGAAATACTCTGCACCCTCAGGGTGCATGCACCACCGGTTCGACAACCCTTGAATAGAATATTATGTTTTGTAAGATGGTGAATTTATGATGTGATTATGGACGTTTTCTTGTCGTTCAGATTGCTATAAAGGTCATCTAATATAACGGTTATTGCGTTCTTGATCGTGTGTTTTTGTAAGACGCCAAATTGATTTTTGTGAATTATTTCGTATGTTTTAATTTAAACTTTATTATTTCATTATACAGGGTGTCCCAGAAGACTGGACTCATAGGGAAAATAGACATTATATTTTTAAAGTGAAACAAACTCATTTCTAATGTCAGTTTTACATATTTCAGAAAAGAAAATACCCTCTTGGCTCAGTATACCAGTCAAGAGAAGGTGGAACTGGTATTGCTACATGTTTCCTGAAAAAGCCAGGAGGCGGCATGTTCGTGAAATAACTGACATGCCTCCCTCAGGCTTTTTCTGGAAACATGTAGTAATAATACCAGTTCCTCCTTCTCTTGATTGGTATACTGAGCCATCAGGGTATTTTCTTTCCTGAATTATTTAAAATTTACATTAGAAATGTGTTTTTCACTTCAAAAATATAACGTCTATTTTTCCTATGAGTCCAGACTTCTGAGACACCCTGTATATTACTTTCTTGTATAACTTACTGGTGGTTTGAAGGACGGAGATGGGTTTGTAGTTTGAAGCAGGGCTTGAGTTGTGTTGTTAATTTGTTTTAATAAATCGTTCTGGTTGTTAACCCTTTGGGGAAGGGGGAATCCCCCCCCCTCCACCGCCTCTCATATATCGGTCTGCGACGCTGCTACGTTTGAATCCGAGGTCGTGTCACTCGTTAATTTTTTACAACTCAGGCCCTGGTTTGAAGGGAGAGATTAAAAAAATAGGATATACTCTAACTTTGTTTTTTCAGTCAATCTGGGAAGATCTTGCTTTAATTCGCGAATTCCTTATAAATTATGTTTGGTTTTGTATCTAGCGTACATTTTTTTATGTTTTGATTGTATTATGATGGTTATTACATCATATACAACAAGAAGAGAAAGTGTGTTAAGAGAGGTCCTAGGTATGTATCGAAAGACTGCAACGTGGGTGGGCAGTAGCACCCTCAGGATTTTCCGATATGGGGTGGGGGGCCCCCTTCCAATACGTTTTCTGGATATATATATATATATATATATATATATATATATATATATATATATATATAATATTGATAATTTGTAAAGGATATATAAGATAACACCTTACTGTATAAGTAATCTCGAGTATTTATACTGTTTTAAGTTAAACAAAAGCAATGAAAGTATACTTAACAGATAGATAACAATTTCATATAATAAAAAAAATGTCAGCTATTGCGTATAAATATAAGGTTGTTTCGCCAGTGTAAAAAATTTCGAGAAATAAATAAAAATGTGGGTAAATATAGTAATTTGATGTCGCTTACTTCATTTCCACCCATAATTGCAAAAATGCGTAAATTTTAGATTCAAAAGAGGCTCTATGTACATACATTCAACGATGTAAATATCATTAAATGATATCATTATCATATAATTTTGGTAGATTCTTATATTTTATCAAAGAATTTATGATTTTTCGTACGAATTCGTAATTTCGATAAAATTCCAAAAAAATTTGTCGATAATAATAATTGATTTTTATTTCTGAGAATTTCATGTATATTCTGCTTATAGGAAAAAATTTCGTACGAGTACATATAATAGCAATATTTATATACATATTATGGACAACGGGGGAGGCACGTGTCCAAGTGCTCTCCACCCGTGCGGGCGCGACTGTGGGTAAGATATTGGACACAAGCTTAGCTCCTACTTCAGCGAAATATTCGTTGAAGCTATTCAAAATATTTATTGTATGTAATGGGCTGGTTATCAATTATAATTGTTAGTATTTCGGGTGTAACGAGTTTTTGTTTTATATTAATCGCTATATTAATGAGGTTCCGCAGTAGCATAGGCGGATCCAGAAGGGAGCCCATGAGGCTTAATTGAAGCAACGTGGACATAAGTATTCAAACGTTTTACCTAATTTCGTTTAACCAGGATATATGAGGCTTCCAAATTAAGCCCCGTTGCTTCAATTAAGCCCCCCTGCTTCCCCCCCCCCTCTGGATCCGCCTATGCGCAGTAGTGTTTCGGATCGCCCTTATTTTCTTCGGATTTACATTTATAGCAATTAGTTTTTGTTTCGAGTATTAACGAGTTAAATTTGTTTTGATAGCGAGTGTATACTCCTTTTGGGAGTAAATCTTCCTTCACAATTTTGTATAATTTATTTTTTTTGTTTAATGGATGCTTTTAAACCGGAGGTTAACCACGGATTGTTTATTCTAACCGTGTAGATATATTTTTGTTAATGATAGGACTCATTAAAAGCGATCCACAGTGTTTCTTAAAACTTTTCAAATGTCGTGTTTATAATTGTAGCCCATCAATGAAGCTGAAGTTTGCGGCACATAATTTTTATTTTAAATTTATTTAACTGATTATGCTTTGTGCTTCCAAATTTATTCTTTGTGTACTTCAGGGTGTTAGTCTTTGTTTTAGTTGTGATATAACGGGGGGGGGGGATCGGTTATGCTCGCAAGAAGTATTCCTGTATCACTTCCTTTATCATCATATATGGTTGAGGAGAGATGATTTGGTCAAATCAGTATATGGGGCAGTGTCGGTCTAGTTACCCAAGTCTCGTGTCTTTGGTTAATTATTGCTTTATAATGATTTTACGGTACGTTCTTTCCCTATTTTCATTAAACCAATAAAAAAATCCTCAGTGATGAGAATAATCGAGCTCTTTAGTGACTGATTGGATCTTTAATTAGACTCTGTAAGACGTCTAGATAGTTATTTATAAGTTAGATGGTCCGTATGTTCAGTAACAGTAAGATTTATCGGGCATGTTTCGATGTAAGATTCCATACTACAGGGTGGGTCAATATTTGTGCATTCAATCGTATTTTTTTATGTAAGTTCGGATGCAGTCACCTTTTCTATCTGTACGGAAAATATCGAAAGAAGTATATCTCTCAATGGAAAAAGAGATACTTGTATAGGTTCTGTATAAATGTGTCTGCGAATGTAGTTACTTGAAAATCTCTTTCAATTTGAATTAATGTTACTTTGGGGGGGGGGGGTGTCATCATTTTGGTTAGCAAAGCCTCTGATGTTGAGGTTCAGAAGTGATAAGAGGCTTTCGTCAGGCTTTACGTTGATGTCAGTTGGAGATAAGTAATACAAATCTTTATCAACAAAATTCATATACAGTATATAAAATTGGGCGGCCATTGAAGATGGGTACGCGTAAGATTTGGGAGAAAGTGGGTATTTGAGAGAATGAAATCATGTGAAGAGAAAAGGGGAAATTCGCACTTAACTCTAATATACACATATGAGGGGAAAAATAAATAAGTTTAGAAGAAAAACAAAAGGCGTACACTAACTGTAATATACAGGGTGTCCCATAAGTCCGGTCTCCTAGGAAAATTTATTTTAAATTAAATTTACAAAAGTAATACATTAGAAATAAAACAAAGTGATGCCTTGTTTTGGAACCTCCGCCTTTTCCTCACGAGTGTAACTCACTGCCATATTAGCCACTGCGTGTTATTCTACCTGCAACAAAAAAAAAAAGGTCCCAAAACAAGACATCACTTTGAACATTTGTTTTAATTCTACTCTATTATTTCGTAAAATTAATCTAAAATATAATTTCCTGTGAGACCGTACTTATGGGACACCCTGTATAACAGATTTATACCTGTGTCATACAAGGAATTCCTACTTATGGAAAAACGATTAAAGAGTCATGACAACTGAATAATGAATAACAATGGACGATACACAGACGATATCTATACGACAAATATACTTAATTTTGAAGAATTTGTAAGACAAACGTACCCAGTACCCACTAGAATTAAAACTGGAAAGAGGAAATGACAGCAAAGATAGAACATTTTCTAGACTTGAGTCTACAAATTACAAATAAAAGAATACTTCCACGCGATGTTTATAATAAAACCGATAGTTACCAGTTTGATTTATTAACATTCTCTTTCAAGAATAGCTTAATTATAATTTAACATACTATGTTATTAACTCACAAGTAGTGAGATATGTTGTAAATATAGAGGTGAGGAAATAGTAAAATACTTAATGAATATTCTACGCGATACAGGATTCGGTAAGAATAAACTCGTTTACAAATTAAAAATGTTAGCGTGGAAAATGTCAAATGTATTGAATAAATTTGACTGTATAAAAACCAGCTAATTAATTAATTAATAATTTAGATATATATTATATATTCATTATGTATAAAAACGGATAGACGCATATATATTAGTGGTGTACCGATTAATCGGCATCGGTATCGGCTAAATTTAGCCGATTCTCACCGATTCTTTACAATTTTAGAATTTTCATTATAAAGCGAAATCATTCTATATAGAAAATTGAGCAGACCGAAAAGACTATTTACGATAATTTATACTCATTTCAAAGTGTAATTATATAAAAATATTTTACATTCACGAAAAAGGCAAAGCTCAATAAGTTAAGTTGCCCATAAATATACATTTTCCCTAACTAGCTAATCTCTAAATATTATGAACTGTTATAATCTACTCTATATTAATAATAATCTTATATTAAGTTGTACTTTATAATTTATATATTAAGCCATCGTATTATGTTGACTTTATTTTAAGTATTTTAATAATTTTATAAACCTAAATTGTATATCCATTGTTCTATTCAAATAGACCGCCACAGGACCTTGAAATTGTAACGAAAAATTTTATTTACGTTGTTCAAGAAAGAAAGTACCTTCAACATAAGGAAAGAAAATTATTTTAGCATTTTACTGAGTAATAAAATAGTTAATATCATTTTAGCTACGGTATATTTTGAGTAACAAATTCTGGTATTGTATTTTGTGGAGTGAGGTGAAGAAAAGCATTTTAACAAATTTTAAATGTAAAAATATGAAAATTAAAAGTTTTCACATTAGATTAGTAAAATTTAGGAAGGGAATTGATTTTTTTTAAATCAAGGTAAAGAATCGGCATCGGTATCGACAGTTTTTCATGGAATCGGCATCGGCTAAATTTTAGAATCTGTACATCAATATATAATTATATATATATATATATATATATATATATATATATATATATATATTAAGAAATTTATACAAAATAAAAAAGGGGAACCATATAGGGGCAGAAATAATACGGTATAAAAATAGGAACGTTAAAGAAACGGAATAATCATTAGCTGGTATATCATAAAAGAAGATAATTATTTTTCCCTCGAAATTCTGTTTGAAACTGAGGTGTGAAGTCAAAGGAAAAATGATACTTTAATTTAGATACATTTACAAAGGCAATATCCGGTTTCTTCTACAGAGAGAAAATCAGAGAACCCACTCTGAAGTGTTTATACAAAACTATTATTGATAACTCTGCTAAGGACCCTTTATTGGAAGGGAAATTTGAATCTGGACAGAATATTTTATTTAAAATATCATATTTGACTACTTCAGAAATACTTCAAAAAAATCAATGAATTGATTAGGTCTCAACATAAAGTAAAATAAAATTTAATTAATCAACATTTTATATCGGGTAGCCCCAAAAAAATGCCTTGAAATTTGAACATCAATAACTTCAAAAATATGCAGTTCACAATTTCAGAATTTACATAACTTTTACCTCAATCTATTGATAAGCCATCATAAAAATTTCAGACCTCTACATAAAATACTTTTACCACAGCTGAGGGAACAATGAGGTATGGTGAAAAAAAACGAATATCATAAACTGAAAAAAATTTATTATTCACATCTTATCAAACAAATATGATCAATATGTCCGCCGTCCTGCTTACAAACTAATCTTAACCTTTTCTTCCACGACATGATACATTTTCTGATTTCTGCTAATGTTATTTTGTCCCAACATTCGAGTATTTTTTTCTTTAATTGCATTTCTGTAAACTTTTCTGTTTGGCCTTCATAAATCTTCTCTGCTAGAGTGTTCCATCTGCAATAATCCATGGGATTGCAATCAGGTGATTGCGGGGGCCAGTCGTTTTTTCCAATGAAGTTGATTACATTCTGTTGTAGATAACCCTGTGTGAACTTGCTAGTATGAGCTGTAGCACCATCTTGTTGGAGTATGAAATCGTTTCCATAATACAGACGCCGACAATCAGGCAAAAGATTCTCCTCTAAGAGATTTACATAGGTTTCTGAATTAATTTTTTTATTTTCTGAAATGAAATGAATTTTCGTCTTTCCATTCCACGATACACCTGCTAATACCATGATTTTTTTTGGAAAACCTACTTGTCTGATGATAAAGTCTCGATGGAGGAATGTCTTTCTTACGCCGACCATAAACAACATCGTTCCAGGAGTTTCGAGC
The DNA here is from genome assembly GCA_023014485.1 of Bathynomus jamesi. Taxonomy (NCBI): domain Eukaryota; kingdom Metazoa; phylum Arthropoda; class Malacostraca; order Isopoda; family Cirolanidae; genus Bathynomus; species Bathynomus jamesi. Next base: position 289,102 of record JAJOZX010004997.1, on the reverse strand, counting down.
AATCTCGTGGTGAAATCTTTTTCATCTGTAAAAACTATTTTTTTTAACATCAGTGGACGAAAATCTATCAAGCAATTTTCTACAACGAATTTTTCTTTTAGCTCTAACATTGCTGTCACGTCTTGAAACACGGATCCTTTTAAATGCTTTAAGTCCTACCGTTCTCTGCTTTTTTTGTATGGAACTTCGACTGATGCCTAAATTTCTTGCTATTTTCCTCTGAGAGCAGAGTGACCCAGGTCGATCCTCTTGAGATAGGCTCATCATTTCGATCATTGCTATATTGTCTTGAGTGTAAACTATTGTAGGCCGACCACTTCCACGCTTCCGTGCCGTCGAACCGGTTGCTTTAAGTTTTTTAATTATTCTATTCACAGACGTAACATTACAAGTTATTCCTGGAAATTTCCTCAAAATTCTTGCCCCAGTCCATCTTTTTTCCAAGAAACACTTTTCAATCACCGCTTTTTCACCGTTAGTTAGAACCATAATTTGAAGGGTAAGTTTAAAAAACAATATTTAAGATGGGCGTAGCCTATATCATCTGACATTTTTCAGAGACTAACAGATTATCCATAGGCTAAGGAAACTACTACAAGTCTTAGAATAGTTGCCAGGTACAGCTATGCACATTTAGGATTTATGATATTCGTTTTTTCACCATACCTCATTGTTCCCTCAGCTGTGGAAAAAGTATTTTATGTAGAGGTCTGAAATTTTTATGATGGCTTATCAATAGATTGAGTTAAAAGTTAAGTAAATTTTGAAAGTGTGAACTGCATATTTTTGAAGTTATTGATATTCAAATCTCAATGCATTTTTTTGGACCTCCCAATATTTGTAAATATTCCTTAACTAATAGGACCTATCATTTGTTTATTACTATTTTCATATGACCTACTGTAATAAACGTTATTAAGTCATAAAACAAGATCTAAACATTGATATATATATATATATATATATATATATATATATATATATATATAAATATTAAGACGGTATGGCTATTCAAACAGAGAGAAAATAGCGACCTACATTGAGCATTGTAAATAAGATTTATGACAGCTTTGCAGCATTCGCAGACATCTTTGATGGTGAGTTATGGTACATATTTGGAGGGTATTTCATATTATGCACCATTTTTATTGCATTAAGATTTATCACACTAAAGCCAGTTGACTGAAATTTCATAAACCTTGTTTACAAAATTTTAGTGCAAGATGATTTCGCCATGAAACTTTTAAGTTATCGACTATGAAACTGTGCAACATAAATCCCCATATTTATTTATATTTTCAGTAATTAAATTTCCCACTTTCTCTGTTTACACGAAATTTGGAGAAATACCATCTACACTATTAACCTTTTAAGGACGACTGGTACGAATTGGTAACGTTTCAAATACACGTATTCATAACTTAACTTAATACTAAAAAAAAAAATCCGACTTAAAGGGTTACATTTATTTACACACAATATTTTGGTATCTACACTTTACGAAAGGTATACAAAATTATTTCAGGGTCACACACACACACATTATATTATAGTCGTAATGCGCAAGCGTAGGTTATATTAATGAAATTTATATGATAATGAAAGCGATAATGGCATCATAGAGATTAAGTTTGTCTTATTTCTAGTACAACCCTTTAAACAAGAATAGATTTCGGAAGGTAAAGATATAAGGTCAGGGAGATCGGAAGGGATATTTTAGGCGAAGATAAAATAGGATTAGTTTATCATAAATGATGACCCTAAATTGGATCGAACCGGAATTAATTCAGAGTCGATATTATTCTAGTTAAACGAATGAAGATTGGATTTAATTCCGGTTCGATTTAATTACGTTCTGTCTAACTCCGCGCCCCTATATAATATAACCTATAACCTATACAATAGTTTCGTATGTACGATTTCTTTAGTTCTGAAACAATATTTCAAACTCGGGCGTATCTAAAATGTCGAATATGGGCATAAAAATAATAGTTACCCACAAATTTCCACGATTAATAATATATATATATATATATATGCGCCTCGGTAGTGTAGTGGTTAGTGTCGCTGACTACGAATCCATTGGCCCCGGGATCGAGACCCGGTGACGGCAGCCGGCGGGCAGTAAAACCCAGCTGTTCATCCTTCCACACAAAGAAAGTGGTTGGTAGATAAATGGGTACCCTGAGTAGCCTAGTGGTTAAGATGCTGGGCTGCTGGTCGGGCGTGGTTCGGATTCCACGTTAAACTGTAGGTCTAAGGTGGAATGAAAAGCTTGACCTTCGTCAGAATGAACAATTTGGGCGGAAGCTAAACAAAGGTTTTATATATATATATATATATATATTATATATATATATGAATAAAACCACGAAGGAAAGGAAACACAGAATGGTGCTCAAGCGCTTTCGTCTAATGACATCCTCAGGAACACTGAAGTACATAAAGAGTTAGTCTATATATAGGTTACAAAAAAAATATATATATATGTGTGTGTATATATACAATAAACGGAGAAAAAAAAATTAAAGGATTGTGGGAGGAGCATACAAATTTGTAAGGAAAACTACCGATTTTAGCACTTTCCCCGAATCCAACTCAAGATCAAATGAATTGTTTCCAACCAATGTTATAGTTAATTAAAAAAATAATAAACTGAAAAATAAAAATAAAACTTGTAAGAGGAGCATACAAATTTATACTGGAAATCTGCCCAGGTTTTAGCACTCTGCCCTTCTTGTCTAAGTCCGATATATATAAAAATAAATTGCAAAATAAAAGTTATTAGAGAAGCATACAAGTTTACCAAAGGTTTAGCACTCTACCTTTCTTGTCTAAATCCGTTCTGAACGAATTCAAAACAACGGGAACGAGTTGAAAAAGACCTTTGCTTATGTTGAAGTTATTTTTCTATTAACAATGTTGCTAGAGTGAAACAAAACTGAAGCATTATTCCAATCAATACAGTCCGGAATACATCGATGCCGAATTAGAAAAAATCAACGGTATTGGAAGTGATCTGTGTTACCCACCTGCGTTTATGGAATCTTGTCTCAACAAGGCAACACGAACCTTCTATCGTGTGAATAATAACACTCGTACTTTGTCAAAGAATATTTTAGTACTTCCATTTTTCCCAGACTTTTTAGGCATTGCTAATGTACTTAAACTTTTGGATATTAATGTAGTATTTTCATATAACAATATTGTGAAAAATATCATAGTAAAAAATAGCCCTACCAATAATTCAGGCATCATCTATAAAATTGGTTGTAAACAATGTGATTCCTTTTACATAGGTCAGACGGGAAAGGATTTTCACACACGTGTAAAACAGCATCACTATTCCGTTAGAACGGGACAGTCGTCCAGTGCCCTTTTTGTCCATTTGTCAGAGTTATCCCACTGTATTGATTGGAATAATGCTTCAGTTTTGTTTCACTCTAACAACATTGTTAATAGATAGAAATATTCTTGAGTCTGCCATTATCCAACTTACAAATAACTTCAACATAAGCAAAGGTCTTTTTCAACTCGATCCCGTTGTTTTGAATTCGTTCAGAACGGATTTAGACAAGAAGGGTAGAGTGTCAAACCTTTGATAAACTTGTATGCTTCTCTAATAACTTTTATTTTTCAATTTATTTTTATATATATCGGACTTAGACAAGAAGGGCAGAGTGCTAAAACCTGGGCAGATTTCCAGTATAAATTTGTATGCTCCTCTTACAAGTTTTATTTTTATTTTTCAATTTATTATTTTTTTAATTAACTATAACATTGGTTGGAAACAATTCATTTGATCTTGTGTTGGATTCGGGGAAAGTGCTAAAATCGGTAGTTTTTCATTACAAATTTGTATGCTCCTCCCACAATCCTTTAATTTTTTTTCTCCGTTTATTGTATATATATATATATATATATATATATATATATATATATATATATATATAGGGCGTCCCAAAAAATGTATACACACTTTAAATACTTATAAAGGCAGTGTTTATTAAAATACATTTCATTTTCAAAATGTAATAGAATCTACAGACATTATTTAATTGTTTTGTCAACGCCTGTTTTCAAACTGACGTCCGTTCTGGTCCAGGCACTGCTGATAACGCGAAGCAATGGAATCGCAAACATCACGAAACATTTCGTTTGGTATTTGTGTGCATTCTCGTTCAATGGCTGCTCTCAATTCAGCGACTGTTGCAGGTTTTATAGCGTAGACTTTGTCTTTTAAGTATCCCCATAAAAAAGTCTAGTGGTGTGAGGTCTGGGGAACGCGGAGGGTATTCTACGAAACCCCTTCGTCCAATCCACATCCACATCGTGCCAAGTACCACTCGCAATACTCCACTCTTCGGTCCGGATCATCTTCATTAATAGCATGGACTAATCTTGGAATGTAACTTTTCCATTGACAGCGCTTCAAAATGCGTTGGACAGACGATTCTGAAATTCCTACCTCACGACTCGCTTGCCGCACAGATTTTCTTGGACTTTGGTGATACGTTTCCAGTACTCTTTCTTGCTTTGTGGGGCTTGTCGATGTCCGTGGTCTTCCGGAACGCTTCTTGTGGACATTCTGAACAGTTCCATCGGCTTCAAACCTATCTCTAATTCGAGTGATGGTAAGTCGCGTTGGTGGATCTGTTTGAAACTCCCTCCTAAACTGGTATTTGCACTTCAACTGCGTTTTCACACTTCCAGTAGCATTTTAGAATGAATTTCCTTTGTTCAAAGCTTAGTCTGACTGCCATTATTAATTCTAATGGGTTTAACTTGGAAAGAAAGAAACATCAATTGAGCTATCAGCTGTTAATGTGTGTATACATTTTTTTGGGACGCCCTGTATATATACTGTATATATCTTTTTTCTTTTTTTTGTAACCTATATATTGGCTGTAACTCTTTATGTACTTCAGTGTTCCTGAGGATGTCATTAGACGAAAGCGCTTGAGCACCATTCTGTGTTTCCTGTCCTTCGTGGTTTTATTCATCATAAATATTTTTCACGTGTTACTTTCGTGAAATAATTTTCATATATATATATATATATATATATATATATATATATATATATGTAAAGTTTCAATGGCAACTAATTTAGATGTTAATATCTTTATGCTTCATATTCTGTATTTACTTCTGACGTGGACACGATTTTTTTATCCGGGTATATATATATATATATATATATATATATATATATATATATATATATATATAATGTTACAATCAATGTTTAAAATCAGGCAATTTGTAAACTGACTGAAATTTTAGGCAATGTGTCAAAATGTGATACACAAAACCTAACCTAACCTAACCTAACCTAATGAATTTTTAGGCAGCATATTGGGAAATATCAGTGGGCATGCATATGCAGCATTACCAGAAAGGTTAGGTTAGGTTAGGTTTTGTGTAAATCACAATTTGACACATTGCCCAAAATTTCAGTCAATTTACGAATTGCCTGATTTTAGACATTGACTGTAACATATATACAGTATATAACAATTTTTCTAAGATGAAAAACGCCCTCTAGTGTCAAAATCTGAAAACGCCTTCCGTAGCGTCAAATCACACTGTGAAATATTCATTGTTTGTCTGAATGATTTCCTTAGTTATTATATATATATATATAATATATATATATATATATATATATATATATATATATACACAGGGTGTTTCAGGTCGACCCGAGAAATATGGAAATTGGCGGAATTTGTAGTTTGTATTTGGTATTTGAAGTTTGTCATACTTCCTACAAAATTCCGGCAATTTCCATACTTCTCGGGTCGACCTGAAATATCCTGTATAATAATAATAATGATAATAATAATAATAATAATGAAACTAGAATCCATAAAAATAAAGTTAAGTAAAAACTAATAGAGTAAATTTGAGAAGAAATTTTGTTTCCCAAAATTATTACTCTGATGAAGGCAAGATCTGAAAGGAGAGAACATAAAATGTTTACGATCACTGAAAATGGATGGAAAAAAAAATTCCTCTCTCTCTCTCTCTCTCTCTCTCTCTCTCTATATATATATATATATATATATATAGAGAGAGAGAGAGAGAGAGAGAGAGAGGACCAATAAGTCGCTTTACCTTCGCTTCGTAGTATAACGAAAGTCACTTCGATGAAACGACTTATGGCCCACCCTGTGTATATATATATGGAGAGAGAAAATGAAAATTGAAAAAAAAAAGTGAAACAAGGTCATTATCTCGAGTCTTGACGTAAATTTAATCCACAAGTTATTGTGGGTTAGATTAGATTAGGTCATGTCAGGTCAGGTCATTGTAGATTAAATAGATTATAACGGACACTGCTCTTCTGAGCTCTCTAACTGTATACCTCCTCCTTTAAGGAGAGCACGCAGCACCAGACTTTCGACACTTTCTAATTCTTTTTCTGCCCAATTCTAACGCGAGGGTTAATTGGTATTTTCAATCTTTCATCTACTCACCCGGTCAACTCTGGAACAGTCTTCCTCAATCCATCTTTCCTCCTGTCTATGACCTCCAATCTTTCAAACGCAGAGTGTCTAGGCATCGCTAAAACCCTGGACCTTGATTTTGGCTCTTTTCTTCTTCTATGGAGGTGGCGTTTTTTGCGGGCATTCGTCCTCGTCCCCTTGGTTTAATTTTGTAAGTATACAAAGCAGTGGTATATACTGTGTGTGTGTGTGTGTGTATATATGTGTATATATATATACACACAGTGTGTATATATATATATATATGTATATATATATGTATATATATACACACAGTATATATATATATATATATACACACACACACACACACACACACACTGTATATAAGTTCTGAATGAAGCATTCCGGAACTTTATATTTTAGCGCTGCATCACTGATACAGTGTGTTCATAAATCAATGTAGGATTAAATGTAGTTATTACATTAAACCCAACACTGAATTATGGAACACACTATATATTTCTTTTAAATATAATCGAATTGTTTTGTTTTAATGTGTAGAGTTTAAATATATAAATTATCCAACACAGACGAGAAGTGGCACCTTTTGAAGCGTTTTTCAGTGTTGTAGGGTTTTTTTAAAATTACTGTAAAGTACTTACTTTATCGACGAGACATACTCTATCATTGACACTTCAATAACCTAACCTAACTTAGCGTAACCTAACCTACGCCAATCTAACGTTTCGATAAACTGTTCCATCGGTGAATTGTCACAATGGCCGAAATTTCTCTCTCTCTCTCTCTCTCTCTCTCCTCTCTCTCTCTCTCTCTCTCTCTCTCTCTCTCTCTCTCTCTCTCTCTCTGTAAAGAATCAAAGCAAGGAGGAAATAAAAAATATTCCTATTATCACATTTCCAAAAGCAATGTTTTCATATCATTAAAAAATGTCTTTTTTTTTTCTTTTTTACGAGGAAGCCTCTTTTAACCGAGTCTCTTTATAAGACACTATCCTAAGGATCACCGAGAGAAGAAAGGAAAATTGCTTGTATTTAGTGTTAATCTTTAATTCTCTAGGTCATACTATGGACTCGTTTAATGAACGACAATTCGGAGTCATAAATCCAAAGGATGAGAAACTGTGAAACGTAAGTTCATGTGTTAATAATTTTCAAAGGATGAGAATAAGTTTATTTCTTAATAAAGCATAATGTTAATATTCGACAAGTTAATGAAAGAACATTTTGAATTAAATTTTAACACTGTATACAAATTCAAATAGTACACGTTCTTCTTTGAAATTCTCGTGTTTGTATTCGTACATTTGATACCGTTTTAGCGATTTACATACGGGGTGTTTATAAAGTCCCTATCTATTTCAGTGAAAACGTAGCAAAAAGGTTAAAATTCAATAACAATATAATAGAAGGCATACATTTAATGAATACTTAAGCATATGATTCTACATGAGCACCATCAGTATCTCTACAGAGTTCTAATCTATCAGCAGCATTGCGGAACACATTTTAGAGCAAGACAATGGTTATTTTTGTAACTGCTGTTACGATACGCGCACGTAAATGTCCCAGCTTCATTCAGATGGCATTTTAACACCGTCGTCTTTCAACAAGATGGGGCACCTTGTCATTACGCAAACATTGTTCGGGAGTACCTAAATGAACGATTTCCAAATCGGTGGATCGGACGTGGAGGAAACAGACCCTGGGCGGCTCGATCTCCTGACCTAACGCCCTTGGATTTCTTTGCATGGGGCTTTATCAAACCAAACGTCTATCAAACGAGGGTTACAGATCTGCAAGATTTACGCGCTCGTATCGTAACAGCAGTTGCAAAAATAACCCCTGTCATGCTCCAAAATGTGTTCCGCAATGCTGCTAACAGATTCGAACTCTGTAGAGATACTGATGGTGCTCATGTAGAATCATATGCTTAAGTATTCATTAAATGTCTGCCTTCTATTATATTGTTATTGAATTTTACCCTTTTTACTATGTTTTCACTGAAATAGATAGGGACTTTATAAACACCCTTATCCGGGAGAACTCGGTTCTATTCCTTCTTTACAAGTACTGTATATATATAGAGTTTGCATAGATGCGTATATATTTTTCGTGTTTACAACACACATACTATATACAGTTGTAAATTGTTTAACAGTTTGAAGTTTATTCTTTAGGTGTAATCCTAAGATCATTTTATAAAGACTTAAAGACTCAAGGTAGCTTACAGATTAGGACATACCAACTCTCAGCATTCCATTTCAATACAAGCTTGGAAAGGGTTTTCCCTATAATAGTTGTTACACATTCAGGGGGTGCCCAGCGTCCGTAGCTCAGTAGGTAACACCATTTCCCTATAAGTGAATTGAAGACACTGAGGTCGGGGGTTCGAACCCCGATGATGCTAGTAATAAAAATTCAGGAGTTAGCCAGTTTGTAGCCCTCCTGACTGACTGACTATTATTACACATTCGGGTAACTGATATCTTTTTATTCTTAACTTTGAAAGTAAATCATATTTGTTTGGGTATTAAATCCCATGACAGCAGCTATAATAAAGGTGGGTATAATAAAGGTGGGTATAATAAAGGTGGGTGTCCGTGTAACACACTGACAATACGATACTATTAAAACTAATAATATAATAATGCGGGAATTAATTCGTATACACGTACATACAAAGTAAGTAATGACGGGGTTGTTTAACCTCCTTTGCAATATCTGCTAAGGTCATGTGACGGAGGTGACCTACAGTTTTACGTGGGATTCGAACCACAGGTCACTACATAGTCTGATCGCAGAGGATAGTCTCTTAATAATATATATATATATAATATATATATATTATATATATATATATTTATATATTATATATATATATATATATATTATGATGCAAACCCACAAGGAAAAAGAAAAATGATTCCAAGGCCTTTCGTTTATTCAGCAGTCGGTCTACACTTCGTCAGGGGTACTGCTGAATATACGAAAGGCCTTGGAATATTTTTTTCTTTTTCCTTGTGGGTTTGCATCATTCATTCATTTCACGTGTTTGTGAAATTCATTATATATATATATATATATATATATATATATATATATCGTAAAGAACGACGCTTGTATAGAACAACATTCCGCGCAAGATGAGGAGGGAGAACGAACAAATGAAAAAATGAGGTAACCACCCGGGAAACGAACCCGGGATCTTCCGATTGCCGGTCAGATATGATAACCACTACACCATGGACCTCACTCGATCAGAAGTCGTAATTCTCCTACATACGCGCAGAAACCAATGCCCCGAGGGGGGCACCTCCCGCATGCCGCACATATATATACATTTCAACTGCAAAGGACACGCAGTATAATTAACGTAAAGAACGGCGCGGAATGTTCTCCTATACAAGCGTCGTTCTTTACGTTAATTATACTGCGTGTTCTTTGCAGTTGAAATTAATTTTATATATATATATATATATATTAATTATATATATATATATATATATATATATAATATATATAATATATATATACACACACACACACCACTGCTTTGTATACTTATAAAATTAAACCAAGGAAGGCATTTTAGGTATCAGAAACTTTAAAAGCAAATGGAAAACGAAGTTAATAAAAATAGGAAACAAATTATGGCTTAGTATAACTCAAAGCCGCTTCAACTAGTTTCAAAGTGAACGTTCCTATATACCGTTCACGCCATCCACAACCCCCCCTCCCAGAAAGGTTAATTCGGTCCAGTGAGGTCAATATTTACGTTATTTGACTACGCTGAGAATGTTCTGTAAAGACGAGGGAGTTGAATGAAGTATAGTCAAACAACGTAAATATTGACCTCGCTTGAACGATCCTCTTTGGAGGTGGGGGGGGGGGGGGAGGTAGAGTGATCTGTACAAGAGTGCTAATTCTAAAACCACACAACATCGCGAGTTCGAAACTCGCTACCTCTTACTTTACCACGTTATTCCCTTCTCCATTTTCGTGTTATTTTAGTACGGTTATTGCGCTTAAAAATGCATTTATAGGTAAATGTTAAGTAAAATATTATAAATTTTATTTTATAAAAATACTACGAAAAAAGCAATTGCAAGAAGAAGGTAAGAGAAACTTTCGATGTATTAAACTAAAAAAAAAAGGTTTGCAACATGTAAATATGCATAAAATTTGAATTGAAATACAGATGTACGAATAAATATACAATCGAATTAATTCCATTTACAAAATAGTTTTTGTTATTTTTCTATTTTATTCTATTCTATTCTATTCTATTTTGTGAAAAACTTCTGTGATGAGGAAAACGGACGCGTTGTAGATAAGGAATTTGAATCAATATAGGAAGGAGGCTTGGGTTTGAATATGTATATGCTATTTACTCGATGCACTGTTTTAATCGCTGTTACTAGCCACCAAGACTGAATGGTTAGTTGGGTGTTGCTATGAGCATTTGTATACTTCTGTTGATAATAATAATGGGTTAGTGCCACAGAAGAGCCAAAACGTTTCACGATACGGTTTTCAGACGTCTTTTGGCTTATGGTAGTATATAATTTGTATTGTTTAACCTTCTTCGTAACGGCAAAGGTCGGGTGACGTAGGGGACCTACAGCTTTACGTGGAGACCGAAAGATTTGAGAATCGCCTCATCAACTGAATGTAAAGAACTGTCATCCATCCAATAACCGGTCGAACACAGCGACGTCGCTGATCTGACGTGGCCACGATGTATCTCATTATGCGAGTAGATACTACATTATACAGCCATCACATTAATTTGCAAACTATATGAGATCGTAAAGAAGACAGTAATTTATTCTTATACAGGGTCCGCCAAAAGCAAGAAACCATAAAGTAATATAGTACACTCATCTCGTAATTTCATCTTTAGTTCCTTGATATTTCTGTTGACGAACGGCTCCTACCTTTCACCACGCCTTGTTTTTAAACTATGAGGAAACATTGTTCAACGTTGCGAGACTTCGATACGTATCTCTAAAACATTTTCGAGTAAATGTTTTTTTAAAGAGTTTCGTTAACGTTTCTTAATTAATATTCGACCTAAATTTTTTTCTTCCATTTCATACAAAACGAGTGAGATATAAAAACTAAGTCCTTCTCGTTACCAATGTGTGGTTATATATTTCAATTGAAACGTTTAATGAACTCGTACGAATCATACGTTTCAGTGGAAACGTATAACTAAATTCATAATGAATATGTGCAGTGAATTATTATGCATTTGAAGTGCTATACTAGAATTGGGGTACAATACGTAATCAAACATTTAATTAGGTTTTGCAGCATTTGGGCTATGAAAGCTTGTCCATACAAAGTCAATAAGAGTTTTCTTGGGCGTGGAACCAATTTTGTTTTCATTTTTTGTTGTAATTCACAATCATGTTATTGTCATTGAGTTTTAGACCTTATGTTTGTAATGTAGTATATTTGCTTTTATTCTCTCTCTCTCTCTCTCTCTCTCTCTCTCTCTTGAGAGAGAGAGAGAATATAACAGAGGTAAAATCCGGAAGAAGAGTTTAAAAGTCTTCTGCAACGACATTGACTGCGTAGTTAAAAAGTTTAATTTACAATACAGACAACGAACACACACACACACACACTTTCATTTAAACTGCATGTCAAATTGAAAGAAAGACTGATGAACTTTTTTCCTAACCAAATGAAACCGAAATATACGAAATAAACCTATTCACTAATGTTTAAATTTGTCGTATCTGACGACAATTTTCACTTCACCGTCGCCATAAAGGGATAATGAACACTGAGAGTGACTTTTCCATCGTCTTCCAACTATCGTTTGAAGGGTCAGAGTCGCCAGTTCTTATCGAACGAAAGGCGGCCGACTTGGAAATCTATACGAGGCATTCTGAAAGGTCAAGGTAACGTTCTATATTAAGAAAAACGTTCACCAAAATTAATGCATTTTCTCCCAATTTATTTCTTTCTAAAATTAATCACTTCATTTATCTTTTATGATGAAACCCGTTACATGTAAAAAAAAATAAAAATATGGAAAAAGTGACCATGAAAATTGGTTTAATTTTAAGTTAAATGAACATGGTTTATGCTATTCCTATAAATATACGTGGGAGCTTAAAATATATATATATATATATATACCGGGTGAGCGAAAAGTCCCTGTGTACCTTCCACTTCCAACACAGTGCAGGTACAGGTTCACTACACTTCTTGCAGGTGCCCAGGGACTTTTCGCTCACCCTGTATATATATAATAATGCAAACCCATAAGGAAAAATTCGTCCCACAACCTTTCAAATGTTCCGTGCGATGATTTCTCATTTCACGAAGGTCAAGCTTGTCGCCCCTCTTCTCTTTGAAAAAAAAAATATATATATATAATTATGCAAAAATTGTCCCTATAAGGATTCCAACCTACCAGCTCTTGAATAGAAGAATGTAAAGGCGCGATCCAATACACTACGACTGGATAAAACTTATAATCTGTCATATAATGTATTTCATCAACCGAGGAAATGCATAACGCTTTCGCGTTCAGAGAGGCATTTTACGTGTTAACCCTCCCGCACTCGAGGTAATGCGTTTCCTCGGTTCTTTAAATGTATGATAATGTAGTGACTAGCGCCTTCGCCTTCTACTCAAGAGGTTGTGGGGTCGAATGCTGGTGGGACAATTTTTTGCATTATTCATAATCGTATGTGTTCATGCATGATGTTACACACACACGCATATATATATATATATATATATATATATATATATATATATATATATATATATATATATATATAAGAAATCTGGCCTAATGTTGGTCACCTGAAGCAGTTACTAAATTCTCTTTTTATTGATACCTTATGACGCAGTCGCACCAAAAAAGTACTATTAGAACATTCTTTTAAACCTTTTCAGTATCACTGAAACTGTTATGTCCCACCGGAAATAATAATAATAATAATAATAATATATCTTACTAAAACGCAACTCTTTGTACAAATGTTTCTACGTATTTCAAAATAGGTTTGGTTTAATTGTGGGAAAAGGAACACAAAATGTACGTAAAGACTAAAATATTTTGGTTTTCAAATATTTGATTTTTCGCTCAAAGAAAATATAATCGTTAACAAAACGAGTTAATAACAGATGAAACCCCTCAAATGTAATTTCTAATTGTTTGTGAATTCATGAAAATAAGAGTTAAATTAATTACTCCACACACAGTCACAGAGATCCCTCACTGTGAAAAAAAAGTCACCTTAGTGACAACCTTTATCGTGTGGTAAATTGAATTTATTTAATAAATCTAATATTTTAAACAATTCGGTTTGGTCAGGGTATATATATATTACGCACTAGAACGCCCGCTGCGCCTTGCGTAGCAAAAGCTCCCCGAAACACAACCTAGCAGGGAGACTGGGAGGGGCAGATGTGTTACTAAAACCTTTCTTGTGTATCCTAAATTTGGTGCAAATTACCCTAGCCGTTTAGGTGACCCCCTCCTAATCCCACCCCCAGAGGGTGACTAGTATGGGCGGATGTGTTACTAAAACCTTCCCTGGTTCTCCATTTATGTGTATACTAAATATGATGCAGATTACCTTAGCCGTTTACGCGCGTATGAACATAGAACAGACAGAGACAGACATCATCATCAGCATCATCAGCATCATCATCATCCCCTACATATATAAATAAGATATTCTCTTTATCTCTCGAATCCCGAGGGTTTGATTAATGGATATCGTTTCATGGTTCCAATAAAAGTTTGAATGGCTTTTGAGTGTGAGTTCTTTCTGTGTCATCACTTGAAAGGCTGAAAGAATTCTTATGTCAACGTTTCAGAAGCGTTATTGTTCATTTTCTTGGTCCCCCAATCTATTATTCTTCGTAAATGCAATTTTCAGGAGCGTTGCGTAACGCGTTTATTTAATGAATATTTTGAGTATATTTATTAATTTTCTAATTATTTGTATTGATTTCAATTAAGCTTCAAAGATTTCTGACTATTGCGCCGAACGAAAGCATCAAAAAGCTAGATTACTCTGAAAACATTCCACCGGCTCTTTTTTTTTTTTCTTTCAATTAAATTCATGCAATAAATTGTTTTTATCAAGGCTGCAATATAATACATCAGGGAGGCTCTAATACTTTCTGCGAGATTAATGAACCTTAAGATAGATTAGTTGCATGCCCAAACCTCATGGAAAGAATTTTGCACGTATTGGCGATGAAGTAGAAAGTAGAAAGTAGAAAGCATTATAATGCTGGAATAATTTTAGTGTTTGTGAAAAATTTGTCAGTTTTGTTAAAATTCTTCATTAAAGGAGGATATCTTTTAAGATTCATAACATGACAGGCAAAGGATGTTGGTGGAATAGGACTGGTTAACAGCACTAAAAACAATTTTTCCTCATTTCTGTGGAACTAATACAAAATTATTACAAATATACGCAAGAGGAGGGGCAACAACTTCAATTTCGTGAAATGAGGAATCATCGCACGGAACATTTGAAAGATATATATAAAATAATTGTCCAATTTGTAGTGGCACCCTAATTAAAGTACAGGTAATTTATAATTAAGTGGGCTGACGAGGTAATTTAATAGTTAGTTATCGTTTGGGGGTCACCATGGTAGCAAACGTATCAATAATCAAGGGAAGGAATAGGCTAAGCTGTTTTTGTCTTTACTTCGTAACAAATAAACGTTCACAGTTACAATTTCTTAAATTGAATATGCCATAATAAAACAACTAAAATGTTGGAATTGAATGTTAATTTTAGTGAAGAACAAATACACAGTATATAAATGAAAGTTAAAATAGATTATTAAGCAAATAATAAGGTTGCGCGAATGGATTTCAGAGTTCTTTTACAGATGAAAGGAGTGGCATGTAGGCCGAAGCGAATGCTCGTTTAATAAGATGTTACAGAGGGTTGACAAAGATAAATAAACACCACGCTGACTGCCTTCAAGAACAAATGGCAAAGCTCATCATTGGAATGCCAGAACGTGTGTCAACTTTACATGCTGCAAAGGGGAAAGCAACACGATTATAAATATATTGATTCAATAAATCTGTTATTATTTAGTGATTTTTATAGCAATCAAAAACTTTGGAAAAACCGAAGTGTCTATTTACTTTTACAACCCTCAGTACACAGTACCTCTCCAAAGGGGGAACGATGACTAAAGAAACTTTGGCAAATCTTGGAGAGGTGAGACTTTGGTCGTCGTGGGAACGCTCTCAAGCGGTTGATCCCTCTCGGTGACAAATGTTGCCGAAGGACAATGCGTCTCTTGTAAGGAAAACCGGCAAGAGAAATCTTAGTAAGGGTGAGGTAATGTCATTCGATACACACTTGAGATTAAAACTGTAGGCCCAAAATGAAATGCTTTAAGAGTACCACTACAAGGAGGCTGTCCCCACTGAGCGAATGGAATGATACAATGAACTAAAAATCTGCGGGAGAGTGAGGGAGGCACAGGTGACACTGTTGTTGCAAGTGGCGGTGGAAAACCAGACTGCAGCCGCGCATCAGTATGGGGAAATTGCTACTGGCAAGAAAAAGGGAACTGTTGAAGTGGGGGTGCGTTGGATCCTCAGGGTTGGAAGAGAGTCTGGGTTTGCAGGAGCGCAAATCAGAGGGGACATAAATATGACGCTTATTCGAGTGCCGGGAAACTGAGCGAAGTTCACGTATGGTGGCCCGCAAAGGTCGTATGTGCTTTCGTCGATAGATGGATCCGCTCCTGACGAAGTGAAACTAGTGAAGTAAGAACGTCGCTCGCTCTATTAGGACAGCAGGCGGCGGCGGCGTCCCACCGTGTTGTTGCAAGCAGAAAATGGAGTTGGCGGTGGGCGTTCCACGAGCTATGGTTGATGTGGTTGCTGAGTATTTTATGTAGTGTGTTGCTTGCCGTTGTAGTTGATGCTCTTGTTGATGCTTGTTGTCAAAGAACGCTTTTTAAGCCCTCTTGTAGGGGTTGGGGGAGAAGCCCTATGTTGTGCTTCAAGTCGGCCTCGCGGGTGCAGAGACGCGTTGCCATAGGGAAATTCCGCCAAATGATTCATCGCACGGGGGACCATGTGAAAGACCGCCGAATACTCTGGCAGAAGTGTTGGCGAAAAAAAAAGCGTGTTATGTTATGAATTGTTCGTATCAGTATCAATACACAGTGTGTGAAACAACAACAGATTATAAATTACATTAAATTGTACGATAATACAATAATGATGGTGAACTTGATAAATGACAAACACTGCGAGTTATATGCACAAACAAAGAAAACGGAATGTTTACGCGAGCGTTAAATTTCTATAACGGTGCTTTACAACCGATGTAGGCTGAGTATATGCGGAGAATAATGACACGGAAGTTAAGCAGACAAAAAATGTATAGTGGGCTTCTGCTGGAGCGATGTTTTCGGTACCGAGCTTGAAGGACGACCAGCTTAAAAATTGAACTGCTTTTAAACCAGGTTTTCCTCTGGTTTATTTCCTTGAAGTCGTCTTACAATATCATAGGAGTCTTTTCAAGAAGTCGACCGCTGTGTCAAGCCTTGTTGATAAATGTGCCTTGACGCACAAGGCGTCTTTTGTCGAGACATGACACAGACACCTACAAAACCTTCTTCAGTATAGATTTCTGCTGATAACGAGAATTTGTGGCGTCTAAGATATACACTGTGACGAACTGAAAATACTGTACAACGGGAGACCACAAATTAATGACCACAAAATGGTGATCCCGGAGTGACCCGAATCATCATTTGTGTAAAAACATTCTTTTAAAGTAACTTCAATAAGCTGCTTTCATTTTCGAGCGAGCGAACGAATGAAAATAAGGTACAACAGGTGACCACAAATTGGTGACACACACACACACACACACATATATATATATATATATGAACATAGTATTCAGTTTTTATGAAAAATGATATTGAAAATGCAATTAAAAAGATAATAGTTTGAGTGGAAGTTATATAAATTGAATTTTGAATTACTAAATTGTAATAAAAGAACGAACTGTTATTTTCAAATTTGCTCTCTTCCATTCCCTGATGAAACATTATCACAAAACTGTAAGTTTGTATATATGTTACTCATTCATTGATTCATTAAATTGCTGTTACACCAACGAGGACTTCAGCAACGTACCCAGCAAGAAATGGAACGTTCAGTATCAATAAAACGTTCATAAAATGACGTTCACGAAACATTTCACTTAATGCTGAACGTATGTTGTTAAAAAATAAAAGTATAAAGGTCGCATTTACTGTTGAAAGTTGCGAACAGTAACATTCCTCATGTGAACTCCAATAGCAATTAAAAGATATTGGTTAAAAATAGTAATTGCCTGTAGCATGTTCAATAGAGTCACAGTATTCTCATCTGGATATGCCCTTTGAAGCATGGAGGCTTTTATTACATAAAAATAGTGGAAGTAGCAAGTAATAGTAATAGAGACAACAAAAAATAATAATAATAATAATAATAATAATAAATACAATATAAAGTTTACAAAATGTTACATGATTTTAAATTAAATTATTTATTTTGAATTTTGACTTTCATATGCAATAGTTAGCCAATAAAAAAAAATGGCTGTAGCATATTAAGATAGTTCGCCAGTAAAAAATGGCTGTAGCATGTTTAGATAGTTCGCTCAAGTCACGATATGATCATTAAAGAAAAGTGAACCAATTATGCAGTCACTGACATGACACACCAAATGTCAATTTATATATATATATATATATATTATATATATATATATTATATATATATATATATATATATATAATTCATGTTGAAGTTTCAGCGTTGAATAGGCGGTGGTGGACCGATAGCATATCCCCTTCGATCACCCCAACTTAAAATCTGATTTTAGTCAATTTTTAACTTTAAATTTTACAACACTGGGAAAAAAATTACAAGAATGGGACCATGGGACCACCGCGGGGTGGAGGAAGAGCTGCGCGCGCATCAGATTCAAACAGCTCTATCTCTGTAACCATTCAGAATTAGACACATGTTCATATGAATTTTTTTTTCTCACAATGACCGATACTATCACCTCCCGAAGTATTGACCTTTCCTCCTGAAACACCCTATATATATATATATATATATATATATATATATATATATATATATATACACAACACTTATCCCCCACCAGGATTCAAATCCGGGCCCTCTAACTAGGAGAAAAAGGAGGCAGTTAACCATTAGGCTACGACACGATAAAAGTCAACAATAACCTGACGACATTTCATCACCCGAAGGAAACACGCAACGCTTTCGAGCCCTAAAGGGTTTTTTAATTATTAACCCCCTGCACTCGAGCCAATGGACAACATTTTATTTGGATCTATTTGCTAAATATGAGGATACTATTAGATGAAAATAGAAACACGAAACCGCGCATTTTGAATATCCCGATACCATTTGTCCAAATCACAATGAAATTGTTTATGTCGCGCGTGCACGGGCCACTTCCCGCTTGCGACTTCTTTTTTGATAAATGCCCTTTGAACGATCCAACGAAGGTGGTCCTTTTTAGTTAAGCTCGGCCTTAGCCGTAGAGCATCCGAGTAACAAGAATTGAAAATAGTTTTCTACCAAATTTTTCGAAGGAGTGAATAGAAACACTTCAGTTCTCAATGGGAGTCTTCGTTCACTCAAATGATTATTATTACACAAAGTATATACAGAACGAGGCACGTAAGGAGGGAAATGACTTTACAGCCTCTAACGATAACCGCTGATGGTCAGAAATTTGCAGGAGGAGAGGTTCGACCTCTCGCAACAACAGCTCAAGCAGGAATTGAAAGGGAGAGGTTTGACCTCCTCGATCAAGGGTTAAAGCAGGAATTACCGTATATGAGGTCTTAATCAAATGAAAATACAGCCAGGAATTTAAAGTGAGGAGGTTCGACCTCCTCGATCAAGGGCTAAGGCAGGAATGATTTAATTTACAATACAAGAAATAAATAAGTCTAAATTTTGGGAGAGTGCAGTTGAAGGTTAAGTTCCCACTTTAAATTGAGATCTAAACAGTTCTTGACGTTAAGCATAATTTAAGCATGCAACCAAATTTTTAAAAATATAAAATTAACAAAAAAATTAACAAAAGGTATTAATTTTGCAAAGTATACATTTTTGGATGGGGACATAATGTTGGGGTGCCGACATGCACCGACTACATTAAGTACATTAATTACATCATGTTAAATTATTACAGTTAATTACAATTTTAGCAAATTGTTAATGGACATATCTGATACTAAAGTAATGTAAATAGGTGATACAATTTCTATAATGAAGGAGTTATCCGTTGTTCTATAATTTAAAGGGAATTAACAACAATGTTATATATTTATAGCTAACAATGATTACGCCAAATTATGTCAAATATTATTAGAAAATGGTTGGTTATCATAGTTTGAAAGCCTAAATAGCCAGCGATGAGGAAAGCGGAGGAAAGATACGATGTACTTCCCATTGAAAGTACACGGACATTTATGATAACGTAACGCATAAGTAACATAGAATTTGAATGACAGTTAGGTAGAAAGAATAAGTATGAGTAATGAGAACGTGGATAACTATGCGACGTAAGCAGATAACGAACCAGTGACCCGGCATGGAAACAATACAGTATATTATAATAATATAATATCTTAATGTTATAAATTTGTAGCAGAAGCAAGAGAGAGGTTTTTTGTTTGAAGACATTCCAATATAAGATGTTTAGTTAGTGCGCTGACATAGACAATTAGGTTGACTATTATATATTCTAGGATTTAATTAGGTAGTCAGGGACGTATATTGGGGAAAGATGGATTAAGAGTATAACACACAGAGTACATGGGCACATAACATAACACACATAATAATATTTCGAATTAGGAGCAAGCAAGAGAGAAGGTTTCGGACTCAGAAGCTCGCTTTTGGCGATGTCATCGAAATTCGAACACTCGTGTCAGCATTAACGAGTCGTGTCAGCATTAACGAGTATCTTGCGAGAGGTTAAATAATTAATAGGTAGATGAATGAATAAGTAATAAAATTAATAAAAGATAGCGGTCAAGAAAGGACATGGACGTATGAATGAATATGGCCGACAATATTTTATACTGTATAACACCATACAGGACACAACATATAAATAATAACTTATAGAGTGTAAAGTTTTTATTATTATGTTAACGAATTTACCATACATTGAATACTAAAGATAGATTTAGTATTCAAGGTATGGAAAATGTGAAGGGAATTAAGTTACTTTATGACGTCATAGTTTATCAAATTATGCAATACACGTAAATTCATAATTAATACGTTTAGTGCCTTAATTCGGATATTTAAGTCATTATAAGAAGAAATAAAAGGAAATGAGTTAGACACACACAGTAGTAAAGAGTTTACGGTTTAAATATATATATACTTATACGAGTATACGATAAATATTAAGGAATTGGGTGCATTTGAGGAAGACTTACGTAAATGAGTAAAGAAGTACTAACAAGGGTTCAAATCATGCCACATTCACTGTTTATGCATAATCTAATAAAATTTAGGGATGAGGGTTCGATGCGAGACAACACTAATTGATTATAATAAATTCTATAACAAATGGAAAATGGAGATATGGGTAATATTGTGATGGAAATGTTAAACGATCTAAATCGTCGATTGTCTTGTTTGTACTTTAAGGGAGTGAAATTAAGGGACATTCGCTTCTCACAGCGAACTTCTAATGGCACAAACATGGATACCGCTCAACCATAGAAATGGTAGGTCGCATGGTTATGACATATACCTTATTTACATCAAAGATGCCGAAGATTGATCGAAGAGGCCATAATTTGTAGAAGATTTGAAATCAAGTGCAGTATGTACTGTATAAAAAACGTGATTTTTTTTTTTTTTTTTAGTTTTTTAAAACAAATAAATAACTTTATCTTGTGTTTTGTTTTATTACTTGAACTCAAATGCAAAATTTATAAAAAAAACTTTCAACGTACTGCCTGATACCCAGCACGGCTGGCGAGAGGCGTTTCAGTGCCACGGGCAAATGAAAATTCAACGCCCCTAAAGTCAATCTATCATTTTAATACATTTTTCATTAGAAATAAAAATCTAAAAGCTACAAATTTAGGCCTAAAAAGTTTATTGCAAAATAAATAATTAAAAAAAAAAACCCTATAAAATCTGCAGTATTTCAGAAAAACATTTTCTTGACTTTAAATCTGCGAATTTTTTTTAGAACACTTTCCAAATTTGTTTTCGACAAGATCATTTTCTGTTGACAAAATTGCAAAAGAATTTAATCTTTGTTGCGTCATGAAGGATCGTAAGTTCGTCTTTATGAGTTACGGGTTGCTAAAGCTTCTTTCTTACAATACACTAAAATACTGTAATACTGGAACACGGACTATTCCTATTCATTTTGTTGCTTGTCATAATTATACTTGTTTTGCTTTTAAAAGGCGGCCCTACACCATTTAATTACGTCAGTCGTTTATATCTTTTACCCCTGGGTTCTTTTTTCATCTTGTCTTTTTGTATTTTGGCGCACGGATAACCTAGTCTCCCCCATCGCGCAGGCCCTGATACCCAGGACCGCTCATTTAAAATGGCCATACACGAGCGAAACTTTGAGAACCCCTGTATGCCTTAATATATATGTAGGATATGACGTTATCCTTTAAAGGTATTCTCAGTATGTCACTTCCTCGCACCAACAAGGAAGTTTATACCGTTTTAATTAATTAAATCCGACTGCGAATTACGAAAGACAGTAGTACTGTATAGCCGCAAAAGGGGAGAGTGCAGGAATGTTGCAGGTTATTATGTAATGTTGCAAAGGGGGGTGGGGGTTGTTGCAAAGGGGTTGTTGCAAAGGGGGGTTGTTACAAAGGGGGTGGGGGGAAAACTTGGAGGCGGCGTTATCCCCCAAGAGAAAGGAGGAGGAGGAGAGAAAGGAGGAGAGGTGTTCACCTGGCAGGAGCCAAGTGCACATTGTTTGTTTGTTTTTTCTGTTTAAGGTGCTTTCAACCCTGCTGGATTATTGACACCATTTTTTTTTTTTTGTAGAGAAAGGTGGTGAAAGAAGTAGTAGAAGAAAGGGCTGTGTCACATTAAGACTTCCAGCCGGGCTGGCGTTGTTTTATAGGCTCCTAATCAGCCAGTTGGCGTAAATGGCTTGAGTTGCCAGATACCGCGATACCATTGTATACATTATTATAGACTCCTAATCAGCCAGTTGGCTGGTTGTCAGATACCTCTTTTTAGCAGTATTATTGCATACATTATTATTATATACGCCTAATCAGCCAGTTGGCTGAGTTGCCAGATAGCGCCATGTATTCCATTGTATACACTATTATAGACTCCTAATCAGCCAGTTGGCTGGTTGTCAGATACCTCTTTTTAGCAGTATTATTGCATACATTATTATATACGCCTAATCAGCCAGTTGGCTGAGTTGCCAGATAGCGCCATGTATTCCATTGTATACACTATTATAGACTCCTAATCAGCCAGTTGGCTGGTTGTCAGATACCTCTTTTTAGCAGTATTATTGCATACATTATTATAATACGCTAATCAGCCAGTTGGCTGAGTTGCCAGATAGCTCCATGTATTCCGAAGACAGAGTTGCCAGTTACCATTGTATACACTATTATAGACTCCTAATCAGCCAGTTGGCTTAGAAGGCTTAAATATGCCAGATACCTGTTGTATACAGAATACCGGTAGTAGAAGGCATAACAATAAACAACATTGCATCATTCTTTTTTATATAAATATATAGAAATAAATATACATTTGAGGAATATGCGTATAACAGAAATATATACACACAATTATGGATATATAATATATATAAAATAAAATATACATTTCATATACATTTGAGGAATATGCGTATAACAGAAATATATACACACAATTATGGATATATATATATATAAAATAAAATATACATTTCATATACATTTCAATATGTACATAACAGAAATATATACACATATATTATATAAAATAAATATACATTTCAATAATATACATTTCAATATGTACATAACAGTACAGGAGAAATACACACACACACACACAATTATGGTGATATATAAAATAAAATATACATTTCATATACACTTCAATATGTACATAACCGTACAGGAGAATATCAAGCAAAATATATATATATATATATATATATATAAACACAAATCAATAGAAATATGCGTATAATCGTCAAGCAAATATATAAACATTCACTTTTTTTCAAAATACTAAACTCGGTCTTAATCGAGTTTACAATTACATCATTATTGCTCTGCATTACGCAGTCTATGCGGCTTAATAATATTTCACCGCTTAAAGTATAGGGAAACCTGTATTCGATATGAATGGCTTTCATATCGTTCAGTACTATTTTGTCCCCACTTTACAACCGTTGGCAAGTCATCTTTAAATACGTCTAGAATACAATCAAAAGCACGCACAAAGAGTTCATCGTTAGCTACATTATTAAACACAAGTTTATAAGAATGCTTTTCCAATCGAGGGTTTATTTCTACCGACTCGAGCTTTTCAATCGTGAACTCTTCACTCAACATAACGGCAATTGAAATAATCTTCTAAATCGTTACGGCAACTGCGCGTTATATAAAGAAATAGTTCTTCAGGGTGAACGGTGTAGGTGAGCTTCAGCCTTGTACCGATCAATTGCTTTGTACCAAAGTTCATGGTATTTCAAAGAGTCTAAACTTTTTAAATAAACATCCAGCACGACCATTCTCACCAGTCCTACACTCGGTAAACCCATCGAGCAGAGCAGTGTATGCGTATTCAAGAACTGTATCAAAATAAAGCATATCCGTAACACGCGCGTCTAATATAGGTTTCAGTTTACGGAATCCGACGATTTCAAACATTCTGTCGAGGATGAAACGTTTTCGCGTAGGAATAAGAGCGTTATTATCAGAAGCATTCTTCCACATCAGCCTTATATCAATGCACGGCCGTTGTTATTTACACAACGTACATACAACGGCGTATGAGGGCGCGTCACTAATCTGCTCTCTTCTTGTACCTACGTTAGCAGGTATTTTATAACGATCTTCACACCACTTATCAACTATCACAAAGATTCTATTCATCTCCTCGATACTTAAATAAACCCGTTTGTTTGTCGGTCTACATTCCGTTTCCAGTACATAGCTAATGGTACCGGAATTACGCCTGAACACGCGCAACGATTTCGTCACGGACACATCGTACGAGGCGTTGAGAATGCTGCTCAAAGGAAGTTCCATCGTATTCGAGGAGCGCACGTCTACTCGGTTCAAGCTCTGAGATAACTATGAGCCGTGTGAGGCACAGGCAGGAACGGTTCGACGGGCGGCTGACTCGATGATACGTGAATGGGCATGTTCGTACGACTCGAATTGTTGCACATATTTGTTTTTCCGTTTCGTCACTACCATCCTACGCACTTTGGATAAGAACTAGGCGCTAATCATCTCCACACTCCGGCGCACTATTTGAGAGGAACATATGCTCATATTTTTCCTTTCTACCCATCAACGATGCTCGTCTCTAAAATCTGTTAAAAACTCACGCATGGCACTAGCCACAACCTCACTATGAACCTCATCATGATATACGTTAATATAGTGATAAAACACCTAAGATTGTCCATGATCACGAGATTCACATTTTCAGACGTAGGGTATGAGTAATCGACATGGTGTAGCATGACGTAATACCGCTTGTCACACCACCCATCCACAAGGCTCATTATCCATACCTGCTGCTTCTCTTCTGCACGCGTTGTTTCTTTTACTTCACGGTGTATGTGAGACTTTATAAAGTTTAGCCCTGCAGCATACTTCAGCACATCGTCTGTGCAACGAAAGCCTTCAACAGTCTCACCAGAACATCCGTAGAGTATTTGTACATCTTGGAACTTCGCACAATCCAATGTGGTTTTAAAAGAGGCATAGGAGGGGGGAATAGGAAGTTTTTCGGTATCCACCACATCCTCACACTTTACTGAATACCATTTCATAAACGTTGTGCAAGCAATATTAAAGGTAGCCATTTCAATATACGTCTGATCTGAATACACGTCTGATCTCTCGGGCTTACTGCGGTCGACTGACCACGCAGGGACTCCCAGAGAGTAGCATGACTCACGCAGTGGGCGGAGCTTAGAACTTTCACCTACACACACACACACACACACACACACACACACACACACACACAAGGAGAAAGTGAAACGCTATTTGATTTATTGAGATATTCATATATTTACAAATACGATTCGAGATATTCAAGTTATATATACATATTTACAAATAGATACGATTATATACAAGACGTGTGAGTTAGAAGCATCATTGGTATCCAAAGGGTACGGTATCATAGGTGCCAGGTAACTGGTAACGTTTCCTATAGGTGTTACGGCACACCATCGTACCCCTAAGTTCCTTCACGCCTCCCAGCTTCTGCGCCCGAAAATTGTGGGTGCCTACAATTAGTTGGTGAGGTTGCAAGCATACTAGATCCTTCAACGACTCAAAGTTAACAACCTCCCGATTCGCATGGTTGAGCGTAATACCCTTTGCCTTCACGATATATTTCATTTCATCCCCCCCTGACCCGTACCCCATAAGTCTTAGGTCCTGTTGAGATAAAAGAGTCGGCGTATGCGTCGTCCCCATACTCATCCTTGATCTCATCAGTGAGCTCGCCGAGGAACTCCCCAATAGCGGGCATGTAATCACCCTCCCTCTCTGTGAATATCACGCTATCTGTATCGGCATACAATACTCTCCGCCCAAGAGAATGCAATAGACCCCAAAGTTTTATACGGGCGTAGGCTGTTGTGAAGCTCGCCACAGGTATGTTTGTAACCCTTGAGGTATCTGTGGCAAATTCAGTGTTGTTGTACTTTATTACGTAAGTATTACCTACATTCACGATCTCCATGACCTCTTTATCGGGGGCATTGGCATAATCCCAGACATCGCTATAACTTTGTGCCAAATGAATGTTCCCTCTGCCGGTATCTGCGCAAAATTTTCCCATAGACTGTTTAGACACAACTTTGCACTAAGCGCTTGCAGGATTCTTACAATGTGACACGATCAAGTTGTATACTTCGCGGTCGCGGTAACGTTGAATATAGGCGACTTTTCATCTTCGGTATCAACTCCTCGCGGATACCCTGATGCTTCAACCTATCCTTCAAAAAGGCGTTTATATATGGTGTGAAGAGGTTGGGGAGCTTCTGAAACCTCCACACCTCGTGTATCTTCAGATTCTATAAACATGGCGTACGGCTAGGGCCAGCTCAGGACTTGTATATACGCCTCTGATCTTACGCTGGGGGGTATATGGTTACATTCGCGTTATCCTCTTCCGCGCACTTCACGCAAAGGGGAAACATGAGCTTGTCGTCCGATAACGAAGGTAAGATCGGCATCCTAAATTGCGTGGGGGGAGTACGTCTACGAAAGAGAGCCCAAAGTAATGATCATTCAAATTTTTGAAAATTATTGATGGATGGTAGGCTAGGCCCCACCAGTTTCTCAGGAGCGCCCACGGGGTACGGATGGCTCTTCATCACGTATGGGTATAAAGAACAGAAATCGTAGTAATGGAGCTTCACGCCCTCCGTAGGTGGGAAGTATAGTCTGAAAGGATTTGTACGTCCTCCAAACAAGCTATCACCACATTTGAGAGGACCAGCACCATGAACGCTTGATCGTTTTTATTTCCTCACGGTATACATCGTCTGTCTCCATCCGGCATCATATTCATGCTCCCACAAGACTTTGTGAGTGAACTGTGACCTATAAGTTGATCGCGGGTGCGGGTCCCTGCAAGACAGTCGGCAGGAGATCTACCGTGGATATCTCCGACGATACCGCACTCCAGGTGGGGGCATCCATGCCACCAGCATCATTAAAGGAATACCACAGTCTTCACACCAGTGACACGGTTTTCACTAACCCATCAACCCAAAAAACACGTCCATTAATCTTAATGGGTACTTCTCCGTGTTGCGGGCGTGCTTTAGGTATACACCTGTTTGTTGCTGCAGGTGTATGAGCCAGTAAATAGCCTTGTGTCCGTAACTGCGGGGGTTGTTCGGTGAATAATGGCTAAGGTGTCTTTAGGCATGAAGTTATTCTTGAACACCGTAAAACTAATGATGCGATGGTGGTTGCGACTTGCAGTGGATCGCATTTGAAACGGGCTATGTACATCTTCTAAAGGCCTGAAACATACTCTAAGCACGCGCACATCATTCACGCAAATAACGCTCACATTCATCAGCTATATTATAAGGGTTACTTTCATTAAAACTGTCGTAGTATCGATCAAAGTCTTCACGTTCACATGCAGTCAAAATAATGTTTTGGGGGGTGGTGGGCCTACGTAGTTTAAAGTCTCGCTGGTGAGGAAAGTGTATGGGAAGTATCCTTGGAAACTTCAGCTGCTACTCCCATCACCTTGGGTAGCTTTGCTAATTACAAGGTGTGAATAATAAAGTATCTTTAAATTGTACATTGCCTCTTATCTGATCGTTTAATTGTTGCTCTTTTCAATGGATCACCTGTAAATATCTCAGAGGATTAGTGTTCAAGCAACTCCTTATAAAGGAACTGCGTGTCAAACTTTACCCCGTTATGGGCGAGAATATACACAGTCATTTTTTTGAAATTGTCGGCTAAACTTGACAATATAGGACACAAATAGTTTCACAGGACTATCGCTGACATTCGTTTTAAAAACGTTTGTCCGTTACCGCATTTGGGGCCACTCGTCACATCGATACCCATACATCATCACAGATGGTCTGGTCACAAGTAAATGTGGAATTACCCTCTTTGGTTTCAGCGTTCGTATATGTTTCTATACGTAGTACACAGTTATACAAGGGTTATTTTTAGGCTTAGATCTTTCATATAAACACATGCTTTACTCCATCCGCCTTAATTCCTCCTGGCATGTAGGACAGTGCATTACGTCGCACTTGTGCTTAAATTTTCCCCAATTATCCATTGTGTGAAAAACATACCACATTCAGATTCTCATTTTCCTGCACGTACCAATTGATTTATGGAGATCAAAGCGCTATTATTGAAAAATGTGCGTCTACACACATCACAGTCTCTCTTTCAACTACACGGCTTCACATTTGGTGCTTTTACACTGCTCACATACCATGGACATTTTACAATGTCTCACTTATCATCCGCAAACTCGAGCACCCTTACACAAATCATGATGTCTCCCATATTTTCGACTTTTGTCATAACTCGCGTAAAGCCCCCTATATTACGGATGGGGAGATACGTTGTCCCTGACAATCCTAAAATAAGTGGGGCCTTGTACGATCTCTCCACACAGCTTTTAAAAAACATACACAGTCCGCGGCGATCATCCAAACCAAATATAACTATGCGCACATTCATTTCTGTTCTACCTTTTCAGCTCTCAGGACCAATATACAGTCAAATTCAAGTTCACAGTCTACAGCTAGTTTACGGGCACGCTCAACGATCGTAGGCAGCAAATTTTTGGAGTCCGTGATTTTGTACAGTAAACATACGTGCTAAGAGTACTGCTATAAAGCCGCAACCACGATCGACGTTTATATGCCTTCGGTAAATAGTTGGAGAATTGAAGTTAAGAGTGTACGGTATGGCACTATGACCCGCAACACGGAATACACGGTCAATATTACCGTGAAGTTGTCCATATTGAAGGCTATACTACTTTGGACGGCTTGCATTATACGCCCTAATATATATTCTACATCTTCAGCAGCCAAACGTCTGAACGGTACTATCACCCCAATAATCGTCTATCACCGTCATCTGACCCGAACCCAAAGGACAGACTCGTCCTGACCTCACGCTCGTCGCGATTCTGAAGAGCAACTCTATAATATGCTGTACTACCCTGCGATCCCGCGCTCAATACCATGCTATACAGGCTCTATGGTCGACCCTGACTCTATACCGATTTCTAGTCAAGGCGGGGGGGGGCTGCGGCGCGCACTAACTCTAAGTATAAACATCCTCAACAGAACGGGGGCGGAATTAGGGGTATATTAGGTGCTGCTGATGGGGGCCTGTTGCGTAGGAGGGTGGGGATATATTATGTAGACTAACAGAACGGGGGGCGGAATAAGGGGGTATATAGTGCGCTGCTGGGGAGGTTGTTTGCGTAAGAGGTTGAGGGTTGGGGGTCTGCTGCAACAGGTAGTATTTGGCCGCTTTATACCTGATGTGGGGTTTCTCATACTCCGCTTGGACGTGCAACCTGTATCGCTGGTGAGGGTCAGGGGAGGAGATCACACAACTACACTGTCGTCGAGGTCACCTACGTAATGATAGGGTGCTCTACCTCATCGCGGTTCTGTGGGAGAAGAAATATAAGGATCAGCACTCAAAATTTGTAATATTTTGTAAATGACACCACCTTAGGAGTGTGACGTGTTAGAAATGGACTCTGTAGAAAAATCAGATTCACGAGCCCATCCCACATGTATATATCTGGACCTACAGGATGTGGTAAAAACTGTGTTTATGCTTAAATCATTAAAGAAAAGGCCGAGATGTTCTCGAAATTTGTGCATAAAGTTATATGGTGCTATTCGACGTATCAATCAGCGTTCAACGAGTACCAAGATGATATGTTCCACACAAGGTGTATATGACGTTAATTCGCTAAAGGGAACTGAACATACAATCATTGTAATTGACGATCTCATGTTGGAGATGGATAAAACGTTGCCGAGACATTACAGTATTCTCCCACCATCTTAACATAAGCGGTTCTCTCATCAATCAGAAATCTATTTTCAAAAATAGATACATGCGCGATGTGTCGTTAAATACGCAATATCTAGTCTTATTCGCGCAACGTAGAGATGTATCACAAATTGGGGTATAGCCAATCAAATGTTCCGAATCAGCGTAAGGAGTTTTTGGAAGTTTATAAAGAAGCTACAAGCATGTGTTACGGATATTGCTTTGCGACCTTCATCCGCGAAAACACGTTTAGAGTGCTTCTGCGAACGAATATATTTCCAAACGAGCCTGAAACGGTGTATATTCCAGAATGACAAAGAGACTAAAGAAATACATGAATTAATAAAAATCTATCATCGACTGCCCCGGGCAATGCAGCAGATGTTATTAAAAATATCGACGCCGACTTTTTAAAATGCATCTGTGAAATCTGTCTTAACGTTATAAATTGCAATGTATCAATGAAAACCCATCAGAAGGCTCGCCTACGCCGCTACAAGAACATAATACGTACACTCGCTCGTAAAGTCAAACTGTAGCGAAGAAAAAACGAGTTATTGTGCAAACAGGAGGGTCATTTCTCCCCATCTTATTTTCAGTTTTGGGCCCTTTACTGACTAGATTAATATAATGAAGAAAGTGGTAGTGATTCCCCACGAGGTGTACGCTTCACTGCATAGAGACACGGATCTAGATCCCCGTAAAAGCAGACTTAAAAGAATGGAAAGCGAATTGTTAGCCCTATTAAACAGTGAAAAAACACCTGATGAGAAAAGAATCTTATACCAAGAAGCTCTGCAGAAATTTCTTCACGAGTACGAAAATTATAAGATCCTACGGAGATTCCTGTGGTTATTAGGCACAGCACGGGGGCCGATGGCGACATAGGATCTGTGTCCGACGATACAGCTGATCAACCAAAAAGATTAGCCACACAACATATCGAACATGTATTAAAAATACCCTCCCACATACATTGAGGAGTAAAGGCTTAGGTCTTTATAATCTATTGAATGAGGATCCAGCCATACAATGGACCGATACAGGCGAGATCATTGTGGAAGGATCAAAGGTACAGGGATCGAATATCGTAGACATTGTCCATGATCTGGTGAGAAAGTGGGATAGGCCATCACCATCAGGATGGAAGCATATTAAAGCAAGACTACACAAATAAATGTCCCTAAAACGTTGATAGGAAATCTGAACAGGTTAAAAGACTTGGAACACGCAGCGTCTGTGGCACAATTGAAGACGCCGTCACCCCCGCGTAACACCTTTCAAGAGGAGAAAGAAGAGGTAAACCAACCCTACCCACCTGCCTCTAAAATACGCAAATGGCTAATATATTAACTAAACGTTATTATGACATTTCTACCCCATCCTCTTACGGCGGCGTAGATAGACTGCACGTTTACGGAGTAGGAAAAAAGATGTTGAAAGATTTTTGAGGGAGCAGGACGCTTATACGCTTCATAAGCCTGTGAGAAAAAGGTTTAAAACAGCCAAGACAACGGCTTCCTCGATTGATTCTATTTGGCAAGCAGATTTAACAGACATGCAAAGATATTCTGTGTATAACGATGGTTACCGCTACATTATTCATAATAGACGTGTCTCTAGATATCTGGGCTAGTTCCTCTGAAAAATAAATCACCTGAAAACAGTTGCTAAAGCCACCAAACGCTAATGTTAAAAGAAAACAGGGTTCCTGGCTATTTTGTACGGATATGGGGAAGGAGTTTATAGGCCGTGCTTTTCAGAATATGTTGACAGAGTTTAATATCAGCTATTACACAACCAATTCTATACATAAGGCTTCTTTAGCTGAAAGAGTTCAGCGCACCATAAAGGAACGCATGCACCGTTATTTTACACATAAAACACATACAGATTTCTAGACATTCTGGAACCATTGGCATCATCCTACAACCGCTCACACCATCGCACGATTGGGCAACACCTAACGAAGTTTTAGAAAGAGGTACGCTCCCGAGAAGAGATGGAACCACCCACCACCACCACCACACTCTGTGCGCTTCAAAACCAATGATTATGTAAGGCTGTCGAGTTCGGGGAATAAATTCGCAAAGGGTTTTGAGCAAGGATGGACACGCGAGATTTTAAAGTTAGGGCTGTGAGACTAAGGTGTGATATGATGTATTACATTGAAGATTTGAATGGGAAGAAATCTCAGGAGGCTTTTACCGCGAGGAATTGCAGAAAGTTGCGTTAATTTAGAAAAAAATGTGTTTAAAATTGAGAAAATTTAGGAAGCAAAGGTTCAGGAAGGAGAAAAATGTACCTGGTGAAATGGCTAGGGTACCCAGAAAGCTTCAACACCTATATAAAAGCTGATGCATAATGAAGCTTAAATAGTATGCAACATGGCTCCTAACCATTTCTACGTCACACTCCCGTCCTCTCGTCCCTGTCTGTACACCTAACAACACGCTAGCCAACTTTTGACAGAACTCCATGGGCACATTGAATTGGGTCGTGATTCGTATGAGGTGGGGATATGCGAAATTCAGCTGGACACCGTCTTTTTAAATATTGAACATAAAGAAACCGTTTTTACGATCTTAGAGACATTGACGAGTGTGAAAAAGCTGGGGTAGCTATGGATGAAACTATGCGCATCGCTTGGACTAAGATTGCACGGTATTACAGTACAGAAGTAAGACTAGGGCCGGGTCAATATGGTTCGGCCGAGGATGTTGTGAGAGGCTTAAACGCAAGTTTAAGAAACTCAAACCTTACGAATGATTTAGTATATGAAATCGTAAACAACCTGCACATACACTAATCCTAAAATCAAAGACTAACAGATGTCTTAAAGAACATAGAAAGTTCAAAATTCTAACCAACGGCCGATATAGCGCAGCCTTCCAAAGAGACACATTTCACGAGACACAGTATAACTTGTCCAGATTAATGTATCAAATTTAGAAGCGTTATCACTGACTTTAAAATGGATGCTAATACACTTCAGAAAGTAATGGAGCGAGTCACACGTTCCAAATTTATCGGCGTGTTGCGAAGAATGAAACATTGAGTTTGCCCAAGTACGCGAGAATGCGGTAGTCTTATTGTGAACACAGACATCATCGGTAAGAAGGGATTCACTGGATCGCGGTCTATTTTAAAAATAGACAGCGCCTGTACTATTTTGATTCACTCGGTACTCAACCCTGGGAGTGACCCTATTTGTAAAATTTCTCGCCCTCAGTTACATATTCCCGAAGTTGATGGAACCCATTCGTATGCAGGGATATTTTACTAATGTTTGCGGAATGTACTGTGTCTCATTTCTCATGCATATGTCAAATGATAAAGAATTTATAAATTTTTTAAATTTATTTGACCCGTGTCACACTCACCGAAACGATGAAATGGTATGCAGACAGATAAAAAACCGTTTTCCAATTGTACGTACTCGTTGTATATTATAAATGTTTTTGTTCGTATATTTGTATATTCGTTTATTGTACTGATTCTTTCATTTAATAAATTTATGAAAATATTGTGGTCTTCTTATCCCAAAAAGATCGAAAAACACTTACATTATTTGACATTGTTGACTGATTAGTATATCATCCTATTCCCTTCAAAAGATGTATAACTCGTGTCAAATCCTCATCGGACCTAAAGGAAAACATATACAGAGTATACAGACAGACAGATCCCCATTATGTGAAGATATCTTTGGTTCGATTACCAATTTCGATTTTAGCATGATGGGGAAATAACATTGATTGACATTTTTGACTAGTATTTGACGAAATACTACAACTCTCCGTATATATAAAATCGAATTATGGACACTTACATTTCTATGGTAGTCCCTTTCGTCGGATTGTAGGAGCGTCACTGCAAATATCTTCTACGGTTTGCGTCGAAATAGTTCGCCACAATCAGCTGCATTGAAAGACTAATTGTGGTTAATGCTGCAGTATCACGTTCTTCATACAAGTCTGGGGAGACGTACAGGTCATGGTGGAGGATGTGTGACACTGCTGACTGATCAGTATATCATCCATATTCCCTTCAAAAGATTGTATAACACGTGTCAAATCCTCATCGGACCTTAAAGGAAAACATATACAGACAAACGACAGATCTCCATTATGTGAAGATATCTTTGATTCGATTACCAATTTCGATTTTAGCATGATGGGGAAATAACATTGATTGACATTTTTGACTAGTATCTATTTGACGAAATACTACAACTCTCCGTATATATATAAAATCGAATTATGGACACTTACATTTCTATGGTAGTCCCTTGCGTCGGATTGTGGAGCGTCACTGCAAATATCTTCTACGGTTTGCGTCGAAAATAGTTCGCCACAATCAGCTGCATTGAAAAGACTAATTGTGGTTAATGCTGCAGTATCACGTTCTTCATACAAGTCTGGGGAGACGTACAGGTCCATGGTTGATTATTCACTGATGCGAAAATAGCTACTGTACTCCCAACTGAAAATATCCCCTTTTATATGCACATTCGCCAAGCTCCGCCCAAAAGACCAGATGTTCGTAGTGATTGGCTGCCGATGTAGCTGGGTGGAGCTATGACGTGTACCAATCCGCTATAACGAGACCGGACGAGTAACATATATAAAATCGAATTATAGGCACTTACATTTCTATGGTAGTCCCTTATATTATATCTTACAAATTATTAGTATTGTTTGTTAACATAATTGTTAACTTATTTTATAATAAAGAAATTATATCCTAATTATATTTTAAAAAGAACATTCGGTTTCAACGTTAAGCTGTGGTCTAAGGCGGCGTGGCATGAATAAATACTAAAATAAAATTAAATGTTAAAAATCTTTATTCATACGTTATTAAAAGTTAAAAATCTTTATTAATAAAACAGGATAGAAGCATATGAAAGTCAAGGTAAACTATAGTTGTAAATTAGGTTATACGATGTTTCTCGGGCATACTACTGCCTCGGGTTAAATGATCCTGTTATTTTAAATCACGTATTTGAAAGAGTTAATCATTATTGCTACATAGAAAAAATCGTGCATTACGATGTTTTTCGGATATACTACTGCCTCGGGTCAAATGGTCCTGTTATTTTAAATCACGTATTTGAAAGAGTTAATTATTATTGCTACATAGAAAAAATCGTGCATTACGATGTTTTTCGGGTATACTACTGCCTCGGGTAAAATGGTCCTGTTATTTTAAATCACGTATTTAACGACACATCGCGCTCATTTCTATTGCTATATATGGCTCTAGGATCGGCCCTGACGAGATGTATTTCGTAGGTTAGGTTAGGTCTCTTACATATAAAAGTCCATGTGGTAGAGTAAGCAACGAACCCCATCGACGAGATGTATTTCTGAACCCATGTTAAACTGGAGGTCTAATTTACGAGCGAGTGCACGTTCTTGCACCGCCGTAGGCGAGAAAGAGTTAATTAGTATTGCTACATAGAAAATCGTGCAGTTTTTTTCGATTATTATTTATTGAACAAAACTCTCGCTCTCTTTCTATATATATATAATATATATATATATATATATATATATATATATATATAATATTTAGGAGAAATCCAATGACAAGGAGAAATGTAAATGCCATGAAAAGTCTTCTTTAATGCGCAACGTTTCGAGCAAATACGCTCATCTTCAGGCTGTATGATAACAATGTGAAATTAAAATCAATAATTGACTGAAAAACCAGACAAAGAAAATTTCTATAACCTATTCATAAAGGCAAACTTTAAAAGACTGAAAAAAGATGGTTAAATTCTAAGTTATACAGATTTACATTTAAAATTAAGAAGCTATTTTAAATACATATAGTAAATGTGAAATTAATACACTGGAAAAATTAACAATAGTACACTGGAATAATGAAAACTAACTAACCTTTCACTGCAATTTCCGAGGCTAGACTGATTTAAGTACAAAACGAGAAAAACATAAGATAAGATAAGATAAGATAAGATAAGATAAGATGGTGAGGGCGATTGGGGAAGGGGGGATTATAAGGAATTGGGGAAGGAGGAGGGATTATAAAAAGTTTAAAGGGACGGCTGATGAGTCAACATTTAACGTCGGGGTCAAAGTTTTAATATAAAGCGATTCCAGAATCCTAAGTGAGTTGGGACAAGTATTACAACCAAGAATTTTAAAATTTTCTAAAGTGACATCAGTTTTACATTTGATACTGTGTTCCCGAATGCTAGAAACTTCTTTAGTTTTAAAATTTTACCTGTTCGGCCACTTATTCCCATATGCGAATAAAATCTAGCCCTGAGAGAGCGAACAGTGCTGCCAATGTAATTCCCAAGGAGACACCTAGGGCAGGTAAATAAATATACAACACCGCTACGCAACGAGTCAGGGGTTCGATCCTTCGCTGAGAAAAAGCTACCTAAAGACGTTTATTAATAAATATGATGCGGAAATCAGTATGATAAAAAATTTCCTTAACAACTTTGTAAATTTAAGCTTAAATTCCTTATTCAAAGGACCCATTTCAGGTACCAAGAAATATTTTATATCCTTCGGCACTGTAATACAAGGAAGTTGAGGGCTATAAACATTATTTAAGAAGGATCTAATTAGTTTATCTACATATTGAACAGGAAAACTATTATTGGTAAAGTATGATCTTAGATTATTAAATTCATCATTAAGTAAGGTAAAACTAGAGGTCAAATTATATCCTCTGAACAGGAGAGTTTTAATACAAGACATCTTATAGTTGAAATCAGTAAAACTAAAAAAATTCATGCCCAAACCAGTGAAAGTGGGTTTCCTGTAAACTGATGTAGTAATAGAATCACCGTTTTTCGAAATTAAAAGATCTAAAAAGGGAAGGGAGCCATTTTTCTCAGTTTCCATTGTATACGTTATATTGGGGTGCAAAGAATTTAGGAAGTTAAAGAATTGTTGCGCTTGTACCGCATTATCAAAGACAGCTATCGAATCATCAACGAAGCGTCGATAGAAAATTGTCTTGAGATGAGTTGGAGATTGACTAAAAATTACACTTTCTAAATGAGTCATAAAAAAATCAGCTGCTAACGGTCCGACAGGTGATCCCATCCCTACACCATCAATTTGTTGGTAAACCTTATTGTTGAAAGTAAAATAGCATTGTTTGAAGACCAATTCTAAAAGTTCCTTAAAATGAGACAATGAAAAACCATGAAAAATATCAACCGAGCTAAAAACCCTATCTAAAATAATGGCAATAGTTTCAGATACAGGTACATTTGTGAAAAGCGACTTTACATCAAAACTGACAAAAAACTTATTTGAATCGAAGTTCTCACCAAGAAGGTCTTTTGGAATTCAAACGAGTTATTTATAGTGTAAGCATTTTTCGCAAAGGGTGACAGGAGACTAACAACAAATGCTTACACTATAAATAACTCGTTTGAATTCCAAAAAGACCTTCTTGGTGAGAACTTCGATTCAAATAAGTTTTTTGTCAGTTTTGATGTAAAGTCGCTTTTCACAAATGTACCTGTATCTGAAACTATTGCCATTATTTTAGATAGGGTTTTTAGCTCGGTGATATTTTTCATGGTTTTTCATTGTCTCATTTTAAGGAACTTTTAGAATTGGTCTTCAAACAATGCTATTTTACTTTCAACAATAAGGTTACCAACAAATTGATGGTGTAGGGATGGGATCACCTGTCGGACCGTTAGCAGCTGATTTTTTATGACTCATTTAGAAAGTGTAATTTTAGTCAATCTCCAACTCATCTCAAGACAATTTTCTATCGACGCTTCGTTGATGATTCGATAGCTGTCTTGATAATGCGGTACAAGCGCAACAATTCTTTAACTTCCTAAATTCTTTGCACCCCAATATAACGTATACAATGGAAACTGAGAAAAATGGCTCCCTTCCCTTTTAGATCTTTTAATTTCGAAAAACGGTGATTCTATTACTACATCAGTTTACAGGAAACCCACTTTCACTGGTTTGGGCATGAATTTTTTTAGTTTTACTGATTTCAACTATAAGATGTCTTGTATTAAAACTCTCCTGTTCAGAGGATATAATTTGACCTCTAGTTTTACCTTACTTAATGATGAATTTAATAATCTAAGATCATACTTTACCAATAATAGTTTTTCCTGTTCAATATGTAGATAAACTAATTAGATCCTTCTTAAATAATGTTTATAGCCCTCAACTTCCTTGTATTACAGTGCCGAAGGATATAAAATATTTCTTGGTACCTGAAATGGGTCCTTTGAATAAGGAATTTAAGCTTAAATTTACAAAGTTGTTAAGGAAATTTTTTTATCATACTGATTTCCGCATCATATTTATTAATAAAACGTCTTTAGGTAGCTTTTTCTCAGCGAAGGATCGAACCCCTGACTCGTTGCGTAGCGGTGTTGTATATTTATTTACCTGCCCTAGGTGTCTCCTTGGGAATTACATTGGCAGCACTGTTCGCTCTCTCAGGGCTAGATTTTATTCGCATATGGGAATAAGTGGCCGAACAGGTAAAATTTAAAAACTAAAGAAGTTTCTAGCATTCGGGAACACAGTATCAAATGTAAAACTGATGTCACTTTAGAAAATTTTAAAATTCTTGGTTGTAATACTTGTCCCAACTCACTTAGGATTCTGGAATCGCTTTATATTAAAACTTTGACCCGACGTTAAATGTTGACTCATCAGCCGTCCCTTTAAACTTTTTATAATCCCTCCTCCTTCCCCAATTCCTTATAATCCCCCCTTCCCCAATCGCCCTCACCATCTTATCTTATCTTATCTTATCTTATCTTATCTTATGTTTTTCTCGTTTTGTACTTAAATCAGTCTAGCCTCGGAAATTGCAGTGAAAGGTTAGTTAGTTTTCATTATTCCAGTGTACTATTGTTAATTTTTCCAGTGTATTAATTTCACATTTACTATATGTATTTAAAAATAGCTTCTTAATTTTAAATGTAAATCTGTATAACTTAGAATTTAACCCTCTTTTTTCAGTCTTTTAAAGTTTGCCTTTATGAATAGGTTATAGAAATTTTCTTTGTCTGGTTTTTCATTCAATTATTGATTTTAATTTCACATTGTTATCATACAGCCTGAAGATGAGCGTATTTGCTCGAAACGTTGCGCATTAAAAAAGACTTTTCATGGCATTTACATTTCTCCTTGTCATTGGATTTCTCCTAAATATTAAATTGAAGCTCTGTAGAAGCAACCCGCATGATTATATATATATATATATATATATATATTTATATATATATATATATATATATATATATATATAGAAAGAGTGGTCTGGAAGGAAGTTTACCAATGATTAAATTCTCTTTGCGAGTGACCCGTTGCCCGCGTCGGGCTAACCTTTGGTTAGCTTCCGCCCGAATTGTTCATTCTGACGAAGGTCAAGCTTTTCACTCCACCTTAGACCTACAGTTTAACGTGGATTCCGAACCACGACCCATCAGCAGCCCAGCGTCTTGACCACTAGGCCTCCTAGGGTACCCATTTATCTACCAACCACTTTCTTTATTGTGTGGAACAGCTGGGCTTTGCTGCGCGCCGGCTGCCGTCGGGTCTCGAACCCTGGGCCGATGGATTCGTAGTCCGCGACGCTAACCACTACACCACCGAGGCGGTATTTGTCATTACTTACTCGGACTATAGTGGATTTAATTATCCCAGAAGAGTTCCTTGTTCCATGCACGGTCTGTGTGTAGCATATTATATATATATATATAATTGTGTGTACGTTTTTCCCTTGACCTTCGTCAGAATGAACAATTCGGGGAAGCTAACCAAAGGTTATCCAAAGGGTATATATATATATATTATATATATATATTATATAATTATTATTATTATTTCTACAATGAAACGGGGTCGGGCCGAAGAACGGGTGAGAGATCTCCCCCCCAATATATATATATATATATATATCATTATATTTCTATATGACACCATACAAATTACGCGTAAATATTTTCATTGTAGAAGTAATAAGAATGATAAAATTAATATCTGAAGTCAGTGGTGATTTCTGCTCGAATAGCTTGTAGAAGGATAATCCCTCGGCCCGAAAAAGGTCCCTAGAGACCTTTTTCGTTCGAATCGTGTCCCTAGAGACACGATTCGAACTGATTTAGCTTCTGCCTTTCATCGTGTGTGTGTGTGTGTGTGTGTGTGTGTGTGTGTGTGTGTGTGCATGAGTTGTTTATTATATATATATATATATATATATATATATATATATATATATATATATTGTGTGTACGTTTTCCCACTGTTATTCGTGACTTAAATATTTATAATAAAAATCAAGTGTCTAAAAAAGTTATTTAATAAGCAGAATTTAATTGGATTCATTGTAGAAGTAATTATAATGGCAATATTAATATTTGGAACATTGGGTTACTTATCGAGCTGTCTTTAAGAAAGGTCTCTCGCAAGCAGATTTTCTCCGAAACCAACCTCGCTATAGTGGACTGTGTTTTGGGAAAATCCAACTTTCTTCGTTTCTTTTAATTTCGTTTTTTCATTTTTTCTTCGCAGGGAATGAGGCTATATGTTTCATAAGTTTTCATCTCGTTTGGTGGAATTGTATCGTAAATTATCGTATTTCGAATTGTATCGTAAATGATCATTTCGTTTCGTTATTCGTGAGGGCTGAATTATGGATAACTATGTTATTTGTTTCGTTCATCTTCAAGTTTAATGAAGCTGGGTAACTTTGTTAATTCTATTATTGCGTAAATTTTCTAATGTGTTACTGATTAACTATAAATATATATTGTGGTATTTTATATATATATATATATATATATATATATATATATATATATATATATATATATATCAGAAGATATTTAAAAGACTGATACAATTATAGTAAACTTATGTCGAAATAGTTTCCCATAAAATTAATTGTTTTCTATTATGGCGTTTTCGAAGGTAAACTATGTTATTTGTTTCTTTAAGTTCAATGGAGTTAATGTTAAATTTGCTTCTAAACTAAAATTAAATGTTATAAAATAAATAATATATATATATATATAGCATAATAATATATATCTAGCAATCCGATCATTGCAAAAAAAATTGGAAAGGTATGCAATTAATAAAGGTGTATTTAAACAGAATTTAATTGGAATAACTATCGTCATATATGTGTTACACGATTAATGGGACACATGGCGCTATCTGGAATACCTTGCGCTATCTGGCAACTCAGCCAGAATAGAGGATTATAAAAGATCGCGAAGCTGGTGAAGAACCATTCCCCCCTCGGCTCCGGCCGAGTAAGGAGCTCTGCTCCTTCTATTTCAGGCCCTTTGGTAAACCCCATAGTGGCCTCTTAGGTTAGGGAAACGAAAATAAATTGGGGGAGAACTCCACTCTGTCCTTCAGGTGTCTCTCTCCCTCCTTCAGTCTCTCTCTCCTGCATGTATCTTCCTCCTTCAGGCGTCTCTCTCTCTCTCCTGCATGTTTGCCTCCAGCATGTGTACTGCATGTGTACATCCAGCATGTGTACTCCTGCGTATGTGTGTACCTCCAGCATGTGTACCTACTGCATGTGCACTCCTGCATGTATGTGTGTACCTCCAGCATGTGTACTCCTGCATGTGTACCTATCCTCTCTCCTTCATGCGTCTCTCCCTCCTACAGGCATCTCTCTCTTCTTCAGGCGTCTCTCCCTCCTACAGGCATCTCTCTCTCTTCTTCAGCTCTCTCTCCTTCAGCTGTCTCTCTCTCTCCTTCAGGCGTCTCTCCCCCCTTGGCTCAGCCAACTGGCTGATTCTGGCTGATTAGGAGCCTATAAAACAACGCCAGCCCGGCTGGAAGTCTTAGTGTGCACTTGGCTCCTGCCAGGTGAACACCTCTCCTCCTTTCTCTCCTCCTCCTCCTCCTTTCTCTTGGGGGATAACGCCGCCTCCAAGTTTCCCCCCACCCCCCCTTTCCCCCACCCCCTTTGCAACAACCCCCCTTTGCAACATCCCCCTTTTGCAACAACCCCCCTCCCCCTAAACTATGTTATTTGTTTCTTTAAGTTCAATGAAGTCAATGTTAAATTTGCTTCTAAACTAAAATTAAATGTTATAAAATAAATAATATATATATATATATATTGGGGGGGGGAAGATCTCTCACCCGTTCTTCGACCCGACCCCGTTTCATTGTAGAAATAATAATAATAATAATAATAATAATGATAATTGATGTGCAATCGCTACACGATTAATGGGACACATTGCGCTATCTGGCAACTCAGCCAGAATAGAGGATTATAAAAGATCGCGAAGCTGTTGAAGAACCATTCCCCCCTCGGCTCCGGCCGAGTAAGGAGCTCTGCTCCTTCTATTTCAGGCCCTTTGGTAAACCCCTTAGTGGCCTCTTAGGTTAGGGAAACGAAAATAAATTGGGGGAGAACGCCACTCTGTCCTTCAGGTGTCTCTCTCCCTCCTTCAGCTCTCTCTCTCTCTCCTGCATGTATCTTCCTCCTTCAGGTGTCTCTCTCTCTCCTGCATGTTTGCCTCCAGCATGTGTACTCCTGCATGTGTACATCCAGCATGTGTGCGTATGTGTGTACCTCCAGCATGTGTACCTACTGCATGTGTACTCCTGCATGTATACGTGCACCTCCAGCATGTGTACTCCTGCATGTGCACCTATCCTCTCTCCTTCAGGCGTCTCTCCCTCCTACAGGCATCTCTCTCTTCTTCAGCTCTCTCTCTCTCTCCTTCAGGCGTCTCTCCCTCCTACAGGCGTCTCTCCCTCCTACAGGCATCTCTCTCTTCTTCAGCTCTCTCTCCTTCAGCTGTCTCTCCTTCAGGCGTCTCTCTCACCTTGGCTCAGCCAACTGGCTGATTCTGGCTGATTCGGAGCCTATAAAACAACGCCAGCCCGGCTGGAAGTCTTAGTGTGCACTTGGCTCCTGCCAGGTGAACACCTCTCCTCCTTTCTCTCCTCCTCCTCCTTTCTCTTGGGGGATAACGCCGCCTCCAAGTTTCCCCCCTACCCCCCTTTCCCCCCACCCCCTTTGCAGCAACCCCCTCCCCCCTTTGCAACAACCCCTCCCCCTTTGCAACAACCCTCTTGCAACAACCTCCACCCCCTTTGCAACATTACATAATAACCTGCAACATTCCTGCACTCTCCCCTTTTGCGGCTATACTACTAAAGACAACAATTTATACCTTCGGTTTATGGCGTCCGCTCTCTCTCAGTCCGTTGAGAGAAGGGAATGCTTTTCTCCGTTGGAAGGATATAAATGACGCATCACCCTTTGTCAGTTCTTTATTTGCACAGAAATTAGAAATTAAATTCTTTACACAACACTTGATAGAGAGTTACAACAACTGATTACATTTAAATAAGCTGAGGGATCCAGCCAAACCCGGCTGGCCAACGGGCGGAAAACACTACCCCTCTGTCCGAAGCTGAGGCGAGCGTTAGACTGCCAAAGCCTGTTGCCTTCCTCAAGGGGCTCCCTTTTGTCCT
Organism: Bathynomus jamesi; assembly: GCA_023014485.1. Lineage (NCBI taxonomy): Eukaryota > Metazoa > Arthropoda > Malacostraca > Isopoda > Cirolanidae > Bathynomus > Bathynomus jamesi. The sequence continues at coordinate 245,254 of JAJOZX010004997.1, read as the reverse complement.
GGAGAAACACCCATGGTGCCACGTGTTACAGAAGACTATTAAACTTGCAAAATCTTACTCTAATAGTGATATTAACGAGAGAATTGGTATAATTGGAGATTAGCAAAAGAATTTATACAATTATAGTTTTACACTTAACTCTTTTATGTGATTTATAATAATTGAAAAGAACACTTACAATTTGGGAATCTCTGTTTTAAGATTAGACATGGCAACACTATTTTCGTTAGGGTTAAGAAAAAGGGCGCCAAGCTTTCCACTGGCACTGAGACACTTTTTACAAAATTAAAATGTAACGGAATGATATTTAATTTAGATGAACAGAATAATATCTTTTTAAAGGATTAATATGTTAATTTATACAAACAGAATGATAAATCTTTAAATTTTAACATAATTTATTTTCTCGTGGAAACACTTTTCCACATATACGTATGCACCCCCCCTGAATCAAATTAAAGGCCCCTTTCTTTCCCCCCAAAATTAAAATTAAACTGTATATACAATGAAGTAACAGAATGCCAGCGAATTTGCAATAATGCACTTCTTGGCTTTTAATTTATGGTAATGGGTTTTCTGCTTCATTTCCATATTAATTGTATTGGCACCATTTTCATCTGGAACGTTCATATCATCATTATTATAATCAATTTGGTTCTTCAACTCTTCAACTTTTTAGTAATGATGTGCAAATTACAATATATATATACACAGGGTGTTGGGTGTTATGAAATTATTATGTTTCATAAATTAGTATACATATTCAGGACGTCAAAGTGAACAAAAAGGTTCCTATGAACATAAACCCGCAATCGCTTCGTTTCCGAGATACATTGTGTTTTTGCCGAGGACGATCCAATTAAAATGAGTCATTAAAGTTTATCAAAGTTTATTTACAACAAGTGCTCAAAATGGTTTTCCTGCATCAGAGTACATGCTTCAAGGCGTCGTTGAAAATTTTGTCACATACGTTTGAAAACATCTCCGTGGTTGCGTATTGTTTCTGAACAATCTTGAACACATTGCCACAATTCATCTATGTTATTAACTTCGCTCTCATAAACAAGATTTTTTAAGTAACCCCACAAGAAAAAGTCAATTGCATTTAGGTCCGGAGACCTGGGTGACCAAGAAACGGGACCATACCGCCCAATCCACTGCTGAGGTCGTTTATATCGTTTATATTCAGAAAATTTCTAACGGCAATAGTAGTGTGAGCGGGTGCACCGTCATGGAGTATCCACATTTGCCGTCACACAGCAAGTGTCACGTTTTCCAATAATGGCGGTAGATTTTCCCTAAGAAAATTTAAATACAAATCTCCTGTCAGACGTGCTGTTAATCTGTAAGGGCCAATTAAATTATCTCCGAGAATTCCAATCCAAACGTTTATTGAAAATTGGTGTTGGTATCTTCTGTCACGGATTTCGTGTGGATTTTCATCCGCCCACGAATGCATATTATGAAGATTTAGTACGCAACTTCTTTGTGAAGCATGCCTCGTTCACAAATATTTGCTTGGGAACATTGGGTTTTCGGCAAATTTTCCGGATATTCATCGAAAAATTTAAATCGCGTAGGAGTATCTGCTGGAAGTAAATTCTGTACCGGTTGGATGTGGTACGGGTGTAACCATTGTTCCCTTAATGTATGCCATACGAAAAAATTTGACCTATTTGCTCTTGCAGCTATTCGCCTTGTACTTGTATGAGGATCTTGTTGGACAGCTAAAAGAATCTGTTGTTCTACATCTACGTTTTGCTGAGTTCGTGGACGTCCAGCATTCAAATGTCTTGGTCGAAACATCCCTTGCTCACCTAGTCGACGGTCAATTGAAAGAAATGTAGGCCTCGATGGTAATCGCCTATTAGAATATCTTTCAGCATACGGGCATTGGGCAGCAGTTGCGTTGCCTAGCATCTCTCCTAGCACGAGATGCATATCAGCAAGTTCTTCAAAAGAATACTGCTTCAAAACGCTCTGTAGCATAACATGAGAGTGACACATAAAATGAAGGAAATAATTTTGGTTTCTAAAATGACAACTAACATATGCGCCTCGGTGGTGTAGTGGTTAACGTCGCTGACTACGAATCTATCGCCCCCGGGATCGAGACCCGGTGACGGCAGGCGTCGCATAGCAAAACCCAGCTGTTCATCCTTTCACACAATGAAAATTGGTTGGTAGATAAATGGGTACTGGGTAGCCTAATGGTTAAGATTCTGGACTGCTGGTGGGGTGCGGTTCGGATTCCATGTTAAACTGTAGGTCTAAGGTAGAGTAACAAGCTTGACTTTCGTCAGAATGAACAATTCGGACGGAAGCAAAACCAAGGTTAACAAAGGTTAACAAAGTACTATCAAAACAAAAGAAAAATAGGTATCTAAACAACCAGACAAGTACGACTTTGATAAACTTTAATGACTTTAATTTTAATTGGATCGTCGTCGGCAAAAAATCAATGTATCTCGGAAACGAAGCGATTGCGGATTTATGTTCATAGGAACTTTTTTGTTTACTTTGACGTCCTGAATATGCATACTAATTTATGAAACATAATTTGATAATACTCTGTGTACACACACACACACACCACACACATATATATATATATATATATATATATATATATATAATATATATATATATATATATATATATATATATATATATATATATATATATATATATATATATATATATATATATATATAGATACACACAGACCGTGCATGGAACAAGGAACTCTTCTGGGATAATTAAATCCACTATAGTCCGAATAAGTAATGGTAAATGACAAATACCATAATTTTTCTTTTTCATGATGCAAGCCCGACGTGGGCAAAGGGTCTCTCGGAAAAAACTCGGGGAACCATTCTGAGTTCATTCCCATCATGAAACGGACATGTTATGTGCCTTGAAAAGTGGACGCTCAATTCTGCCAGTTGAGGTTTAAGTTTTGGTTTTGGCTAAAAATATAATAGTTACCCCTTTTTCTTTGATTTATTCAATCCGACGTGAATGCAACGAGTCTTTTACTTATATTGAGGTTCTAAATGTAGTGGGGCTAGGCTGCTTTAAACCCTAGATCCATGTCCCAAAGCTGGATCCTGTCTGCTTTGCAGATAGCTGGTGAGGGAAGCTATATTTATGGGACCTCTTTGCGAGAGACCCGTTGCCCACGTCGGGCTTGCATCATGAAAAAGAAAAAAAAACTATGGTATTTGTCATTTACCATTACTTATTCGGACTATAGTGGATTTAATTATCCCAGAAGAGTTCCTTGTTCCATGCACAGTCTGTGTGTATCATAAAAAACTCAGGGAACCATTCTGAGTTCATTCCCATAATATAATAATAATATATATATATATATATATATATATATATATATATATATATATATATATATATATATATATATATATATACTTGTCAATGATTCATCCTTCAGAAACGGAATTTGTATAAGGAACAGCAATACAACTGCAGGAACCAACATTTTCACTTTCTTTAAACGACCAAATGTTTCGGGAGTTCAACCTCCATCTTCAGTAGCTACAAAAGACATTTAAATAATTAAAACTAAATAGTTCTAGCAATATATAAAAAAATACAATAATTATTCGACACAACGTCTTACAAGAGGACGTTCATTAAAATCTTCCATAATTACTAAAAATAATAAAACTTATTTTGGTTTTTATGAAAGTTTTAAATTAATTAAAATTTAAACTTACTTAACTTAACATCATTATTAACATGACTATTAAGCGAGGGTTTCATTTTGTTGATATAGAGCAGTGGTGGCGAATCAAATTTGCCTGGCACGCCTAAGCATAGAAATTGCTATCCAAAAAATGAGTATAAAATAAGAGACTTAATGTTTATAATTTGGTGTAATATATATATATATATATATATATATATATATATATATATATAAAAACTTTGGGGGGTACGCGAATTTTTTTTTATGGTTTACATCAGGGGTGGGGAAACTTTTCAGTACCAAGGGCGAAAATCGATAACATAAACACCTCCGCGGGCGTCTGGCAAATTTTAAGCTTATATACAGCGTGTCCCAAAGAAATGTATACCCACTTTGTTCGATAATACCAGCTATGAGGATAATAAATATATTACTTTTTATATGTTTTTTAATAAAGAATTTTCTCCTGAATCTAAATATGTAATTATTTTTATTAAAAATTGAAGAACAAAAAAGTTACAGATGTTTAAATTATAATTATTATTTTCGAGACTTCATGTGCGATATTTTCTAATATTTTAACCGACTGTTTTGAGATACTTATGTTTAGTATTGATATTGAAGCATAAATGTTGTAATTATTAGTGAATTCAAAAAATTTACAAATTCCATGGTTAAATGACACTTTATCTAAGATGTTCGACGTCTTCCAGAACGTTGTTTTTGTAAGTTTTGCACAGTGACGTCGGTTTCAAACTTATCTCGTATACGTGCAAAAATATTAGAAAATATCGCACATGAAGTCTCGAAAATAATAATTATAATTTAAACATCTGTAACTTTTTTGTTCTTCAATTTTTAATAAAAATAATTACATATTTAGATTCAGGAGAAAATTCTTTATTAAAAAACATATAAAAAGTAATATATTTATTATCCTCATAGCTGGTATTATCGAACAAAGTGGGTATACATTTCTTTGTGACACGCGTATATATAAGATGTATTGTAAAAAGCTATTTGCTGGCCTGTAAATAAATAATTTTTAGTAAATAATAAATACCTAAGCGGGCGAATTGAAATTAGCTCGTGGGCGAAATTTCGCCCGCGGGCGAGGGTTTCCCCACCCCTGGTTTACATGGTTTTACGCGACTGTAAAAAGGTTCGCCACCCCTGATACAGACAGAGGGACTCCATCACTCGCAAATCCAAAATGTTATGGGTTTGGTTTGTTGAGGCCTAGGCTACACGAGCGAGTTTGTCGCTACGACGAAGTTGTAACGAGAAATTGCAAAGAATAGGTAATGTTGTTTCTTATGCGACAAGCTACACGACACACAGTCGCTGCGACAATTATTCTCTGTTGCATCCGGCTGCGTTGTATTGTTCCAAGTGCGGTAGGCTACACGAGCGACTTTGTCACAGCGTCACTGTCACGTTCCATTAAAAACGAAGAAATCGCAGCGATTTGTCGCCGCACATGTAGTTTGCTACAGCCAACTGCGATTGTGTCGCTGCGACATCTTGCAACTCTGACGCAGCGACAAAGTCGCTTGTGTAACCTTGGCCTTATCTTAAAATTATTACTTCTTAGTGGATGGTTGGTTATTTCTGACTGTAATCTAATAGCTGAATGAGAAGGACTGGACAAGGACGGACCATTTCTCGTTGATACCCCTCTGTGTTGATCCACACAGAGGGTGAATTGAAGCTGTGTGCTAATCAACGTACGATGCTTAGCAGTTATCGCAAGTATATTTATAAATAACACGAGACCTACTCTGCTCTGGATATGTATAAACCTTGGTTTTGCTTCCGCCCAAATTGTTCATTCTGACGAAGATCAAGCTTGTCACTCCACCTTAGACCTACAGTTTAACGTGGAATCCGAACTACGCCCCACCAGCAGCCTAGCGTCTTAACCACTAGGCTACCCATTTATCTACTAACCAATTTCTTTATTGTGTGGAAGGATGAACAGCTGGGTTTTGCTGCGCGCCGCCTGCTATCACCGAGTCTCGACTCCGGGGCCGATGAATTTGTAGTCAGCGACGCTAACCACTACACCACCGAGGCGCATATCCTTAACCCTTTCTGTCCCAGCGATTCCATATGGCATCATCAACAAAAAGTACTCATAATTTCCTCAGATTAGCTTCAATGATGCATTATGGCATTTGAATGTAACAATTAACTGTATAACAACATCTGGCAGATAATATTGGACATCGGCCTAAGCATTTAGAACCCAAAAAGAGATTCAGAAACTGTATGAAGGGTTACTCTCGTCTAAAATGCAGAAAGTATGATGTACCATTATGTTTAACGAAGGACCAAAAACTGTTTTAATGCATTCCATTCATAGTATGGTCTACCGTTGTGTTTAGCAAAGGACAAAAAATGCTTTTATCCGTTTCATTCAAAGTACCAAAGTTGTTAGTTTCTCTTATTACTTGATAGCGCCAAATGGAATCATATAATTTTTAGTGTAATTAATTAATTAAATTTCTAAACAAAGTTTCGTTTATGTTTCCATACCTATTTTTAACATTTTTAAGTGTTAACATTGTTTTTTTTTAGCTCAAAACAATAATTTGGGGGCAGAAAGGGTTAAAATAAAAAAAATGAGGATATTTTAATAAAGGCCAAACGAAATTCAGTTTGAGGATAATAGTTTCTCAACAATTGTGTCGCTTATATATATATATGAGAGAGAGAGAAAGTCGAATAGATAAATAGATAACTACTCACTACTCAGTCATAAAAATAAGTAAAATAGTATCATAAAATCAATTATGGGGTACTTACGCTTAACGGGTAATTTCGAATTTGCCCAAAATTTTATTTATAAACAAATTCCATTCTTGTTTTTATTCTGAGCGAAAAAATATTCTAAGAAATGAAAGCTATATATTGTAAATAATCCAATTATTATATTAACTTCAATCTCACGACAAAAAATAAATGGTAACGAATCATTGATAAATGCAATTCGGAAATTAAATTTCGAATTAGCAAACGATACAGCAACAAAACTACAACGTCAAACAAACAAATCGGCACTGCTCTGTCCACAGTGCTTTGGATCCTCTTAAACCCGCGATTCTGACTCGCTCTTCGTACGTCCGCCACCGAGGTTTCAAGCGTTTCGAACAAAATCTGGAACTGTTAAGTACGCAGTTCCACGGGAAGGCTGAAGCTACGTTCGTGATTCATTCGTTCGGCATTGAAATAGTTTTAGGAAAAAAGGATATAATCTGATTTTAAAACTCAAAGTTCATTGAAAACAAAAATCAGAGAGGCTATTTTAAATATTTAAATATAAAGCTCATAAGATCATGGGGGTGCTGCAGTTCCACAGTGCCTACCTGCGAGCCGCTCCTGTAATCTCAGGGTTTTGCTTAATAATTTTCCCATGTTAAAAACTGGAGTGACCCAAATACAGAAAACTCAATATACTCCAGTGTTTAGGCACCGTCACTAGTTTTTTCTCAGAAATAAGTTGTTTGTCTAACAATTTCTTTAGTAATTTATCGAAAGATATAACCTGGATAATTATCATCACAAAAATTCGTACTTTCTCAGGAAAACTATTTCATTATAGAAATCCTAATAATTTGAACATAAATTCAAAGCTCTATAATTTAATGTATTAATTAAGTTTATATTTATCATAAACATAAATGTATTAACTTTTGGGCTTTTACCTGTTTTATCTGTTTTTACACGGTTATTGTTTTTTCATATATATATATATATATATATATATATATATATATATATATATATACAGGGCGTCCCAAAAAAATGTATACACACTTTAAATAATTATAAAGGCAGTGTTTATTAAAATACATTTCATTTTCAAAATGTAATAGAATCTACAGACATTATTTAATTGTTTTGTCAACGCCTGTTTTCAAACTGACGTCCGTTCTGGTCCAGGCACTGCTGATAACGCGAAGCAATGGAATCGCAAACATCACGAAACATTTCGTTTGGTATTTGTGTGCATTCTCGTTCAATGGCTGCTCTCAATTCAGCGACTGTTGCAGGTTTTATAGCGTAGACTTTGTCTTTTAAGTATCACCATAAAAAAAAGTCTAGTGGTGTGAGGTCTGGTGAACGCGGAGGGTATTCTACGAAACCCCTTCGTCCAATCCACATCCATATCGTGCCAAGTACCACTCGCAATACTCCACTCTTCGGTCCGGATCATCTTCATTAATAGCATGGACTAATCTTGGAATGTAACTTTTCCATTGACAGCGCTTCAAAATGCGTTGGACAGACGATTCTGAAATTCCTACCTCACGACTCGCTTGCCGCACAGATTTTCTTGGACTTTGGTGATACGTTTCCAGTACTCTTTCTTGCTTTGTGGGGCTTGTCGATGTCCGTGGTCTTCCGGAACGCTTCTTGTGGACATTCTGAACAGTTCCATCGGCTTCAAACTTATCTCTAATTCGAGTGATGGTAAGTCGCGTTGGTGGATCTGTTTGAAACCCTCCTAAACTGTCTTTGCACTTCAACTGCGTTTTCACACTTCCAGTAGCATTTTAGAATGAATTTCCTTTGTTCAAAGCTTAGTCTGACTGCCATTATTAATTCTAATGGGTTTAACTTGGAAAGAAAGAAACATCAATTGAGCTATCAGATGTTAAAGTGTGTATACATTTTTTGGGACGCCCTGTGTATATATATATATATATAATATATATATATATATATAATTATATATATATATAATATATATATATATATATATATATATATATATATACACACAGGAGGAGTGATCAAAAAGTATCGATAATTTTATTGCTACGGACAAATGAATGCAAATAAGAAATAACCGTTTACATATGTGAGTCTTCCCTGCCCTCTGGCGTCTGCAGTCTGAAGCAAAATCTGCTACCATGAGGCAGTAGTTGGTTGGAGCGCTTAAAAGGAGGGTGTGTTTTTGCAGTACGTATAAATCTCTGAAATGGAACAACACGCGTTCGGAGACGAACGAAATGATTAAAACAGCGTTTGGAAATGATGCTCTCAGTGTAGCTAACGTTTACAAATGGTACAAAAAGTTTAAAAATGGAGAAACATTTGCTCGTACCAGAAATCGAATCTGTTGGACATTTGCATCCGTACGAGAAGTGGAAGGGCGGCCACTGCGTTCCTTGTCTTCAAGCGATGTTTTTCCATTTTTAAACTTTTTGTGCCATTTGTAAACATTAGTTACACTGAGAGCATCATTTCCAAAAGCTTTTTTAATCATTTCGTTCGTCTCCGAACGCGCGTTGTTCCATTTCAGAGATTTATACGTACTACAAAAACACACCCTCCTTTTAAGCGCTCCAACCAACTACTGACTCATGGTAGCAGATTTTGCTTCAGACTGCAGACGCCAGAGGGCAGGAAGACTCGCATATGTAAGCGGTTATTTTTTATTTGCATTCATTTGTCCGTAGCAAAAAATTATCGATACTTTTTGATCACCCCTCGTGTGTATATATATATGAGAGAGAGAGAGATACTATACCTTTTGGACTACAATCCCTATCTGGAGCTTATATATATATATATATATATATTATATATATATATATATATATATATATATATATATACAGTGTGTATATATAATACAAAGATTGCCATCTGGATTCCTTCCCATCGTCCAGAAAAAGGAAATAAAATATTTTTCCATATACTTTTTTCGCTTTTCTTTGTTGAAATGAATTAAAACAATCATATTATTTAGTGGAAAAAAAAATAACCATATACGTTAGTCCCTCAACCACAACCATGAACTATATCTGTGTATCATTGCCGTAAATCATATAAACGCGCGTGTAACACAACCCACAAATTATATACAACCATTCAAACGTAACCACAAACCGGAGCCGAATGTGAATTGGTCCATCGCATTGTGACATCAAAATGTACCAAATTCTACTTTATTGTAAGCTTTTAAGTAAAATATATTTAAATAATATATTCCAGACCATTCTTTTATGTTGTGATGATAATAGAAAGCGGCTCTTTCCTACATCAAATAACCCAAATGAGGCGGGATGCTGCATATCGGTCGAACGTAAGTTGTTCCTTAACAGTGGTTCGGAAAAAAAAAAAAAGTATATTGCTCCAAAATATCAAGGATACTGAACAGTATTTACGCATACATACTATTCATACACATTTGAGTTCAACTGTGTTTTACCCCGCCTGGGTAGCCTAGTAGTTAAGACGCTGGGTTGCTGATCGGGAGGTCGGGGGATCGAGACCGGGCTAGGACTTTGTGATTTCAGCCTCCCTTGACGGGTCGTGGTTCGGATTCCACGTTAAGCCGTAAATCTAAAGTGGGGTAACAAGCTTGACCTTCGTCAGAATGAACAATTCAGGCGGAAGCAAAATTAAGGGTTTTTGATGAACTGGATCAAACTAGAATTCAATTTAAGTCCAGTTCTACTTTATTCCAGTCGAACCAAATTTGATCTTATTTTATTTCGACTTTATTCCAGTAAGTTGGGTTTAATTCCAGTGCATTATATTTAATTCGTCTTCATACTTTTTAAACTTAACTGAAGTTAAATCTAATTGCTAAAAAAGTAACCTACCAGGGCACTACAGTAAATAGTAATTCGACCTAATTCCAGTATTATTCGATTTTCCTCCAGTTGTTCAACTTCGGCCTTGCTACACACACACACACACACACACACACACACACACAGTATATATATATATATATATATATATATATATATATACACACACACATATATATATGGGATGAATTTCACAATTAAACACGTGAAATGAATGAATGATGCAAACCCACAGGGAAAAAGAAAAAGAAAAATGATTCCAAGGCCTTTCATGTATTCAGAAGTACACTTCGTCAGGTGTACGAGGTGTACTTCTGAATAATACACGAAAGGCCTTGGAATCATTTTTCTTTTTCCCTGTGAGTTTGTATCACACACACACACACACACACACACACACATATATATATAAGATTTCATTTTAGTTTTAAAATTAATTAAAAGTCAAATTGCTTTTTAAGTACTAGACTTGCATCTTTTCAGATTCTTGAAAATCTAGATTAAGCTTACAAAGAGTCATTCCCGCTTCAGGATTCAAAAATAGTTTTTTTTGTACATACTGTGATGTTTTGACCTCGATAATTAAGCTTTGATACGGCGTTTGAAGAATATATATATATATATATATATATATATATATATATATATATATATATAGAAACGACGTAAGTATAGAGGAGCGTTCTGCACACGAGGAAGAGAAATAACGAACAAATGAAAAATGAGGTGAACCGCCCGGGAATCGAACCCAGGATCTTCCGATTGTGTAATGGATAGCGCATCTGACCGGCAATCGGAAGATCCTGGGTTCGATTCCCGGGCGGTTCACCTCATTTTTCATTTGTTCGTTATTTCTCTTCCTCGTGTGCAGAACGCTCCTCTATACTTACGTCGTTTCTATACATTAATATACTGCGTGGTCATTGCAGTTAAATGTATATATATATATATATATATATATATATATATCAGGTCATCCCATAAGTAATGTCGTTTTTTAGGTCGGAATTTGAAGGACAAAAAAAACTCTACTGAAACTTTTTAATCTAGTATATATTTTCCATCGGAATCAATGACACTCAGCCAACGTCCTACAAGCTTTTCAATGCCATGTTTATAAAATTCAGGCGGTTTTGAGGCAAAAAACGTACAAAGACTGGTGTGCAGGTCATCTAAAGAAGTATATTGTTTCTCGTCAAGATAGTTTTGCAGACTCCTAAAGAGATGATAATCTGAAGGCGCAACGTCTGGAGGATGTGGAAGTTTTTTCCACCCAAGCTCCTCAATTTTTGCAGAAGTGATCCGAGCGGTATGAGGACGTGCGTTGTCGTGGTGGAACACGATTCCTTTCCGATTAACCAAAGAAGGTCTCTTTTCTTTTAGTGCAGTGTTCAATCGATCCAGTTGTTGACAGTAGACTTGAGCGGTGATTGTTTGGTTGTGTGGTAAGGTTTCAAAGTGTATTACACCACCTTTATCCCACCAAACACTAAGCAACACCTTCCGAGGGTGAAGATTTGGTTTTGGCTGTGGTGTTGCTGGTTCTCCGGCACAAACCCACTGTCGACGGCGCTTAACATTCTGGTACAGTATCCACTTTTCATCACCAGTCACTAAACGGTGCAAAAACGGATCTTGGAGTTCACGGCAATGAAGAGCTGTGCTAATGTTTACCCGCACCCTCAGATTGTCGACCGACAATTCATGTGGCACTTTCCCGAGTTGTTGCAAATGTCGATGGATGGTGGACGGGGATGAATTGAGTTTCTGGGCCAATTCTTCGACAGTTGTTGAAGTCTTCTTCAAGTGCGGCTAATAGCAGGTCATCATCAAACTCAGCAGGACGTCCAGATCGTGCTGCATCTGTCAAACAGCAGTCACCATTCCTAAACTTTTGAAACCATCTTTGACATTTCCTCACACGCAGAATATCGTTGCCATAAACGTCCTGAATGTTTCGCGTTGCTTCAGTAGCACTATTCCCTTTTTTGAACTCGTAAAGCATGATATGCCTGATATGCTCTTCTGATACCGCTATGTTTATGAGGGGTTCACATAAAGCAAAACACACGTCTTCACTGGTCAAGGTCTGTAAAGTATGTAGCGAAACACGATAGATCTCCTCTTAGATATAACCTTCGGAAAATTTATGCTTAAACCGAGTAGGACTAATTTAAACTTAATATGTCGTAAAAAACATTACTTATGGGATGACCTGATATATATATATCATATCATCCAAACCCACAGGGAAAAAATTATAAAACAGTGTTTAAAAAGGCTAATTAATTTGCCGGTCACAACCAAGCCCTTTTCAAAGCCATAAACTAGTTAAAATGTCTAAAAAAATTATAAAACTTCCCCGTCCCGTGGAAGAGTTGAAGTTAAAATCATACCATATTTCATTCATTTTAACTTCAGCTCTTCCACGGGACGGAAGTTTAATAATTTTTTTAGGCATTTTAACTAGTTTATGGCTTTGAAAAGGGCTTGGTTGTGACCGGCCGAAATTAATTAGCCTTTTTAAATACTGTTTTATAATTTTTTTCCCTGCGGGTTTGGGTGATATATATATCATTGAGCGTCTCGTGGCTCGTTCCGTTACACCACCTGGCAGTGATGAGATTCCGATGAGTTATGGGTTCGAACCTGCCTAGAGCTGGACGGTTGTCTTTTCTGTGTCTTGCGTCTCAACGAAGCGTTGGGCCGGCCACCCCATTTTAAGTAACTCGGGCTAAGGTAGTCAGGTTCGAGCTCCTACCCTTCGCTTCCTTGGAGGATATGGAATATGAATATATATATATATATAAGGAATGGTATCAGAATGATGTCTGGAAATGTTTGTCACTTTCACAGAAGACGGGGAGACTACATTTCCAACTAATGCATTCAGAACGTTGGGTTAGACTTAGAGACTATGAATTGGCCAATTAGGGACCATATTTCATTCATTCCCAAAACTGACCATCCAGAGGAAAGAAAATATTTGTAGACCTTAAATACGATACTTATTCGTTTGAATATATATATATATATATATATATATATATATATATATATATATATATATATATATATATATATAAATATATATAATTAGTGATGTAGTCGAGACCACCATGACCGAGACTGAGACCGAGACCTAAGCAGTAAGCACCCGAGATGAGACCGAGACCTAAGCAGTAAGCACCCGAGATGAGACCGAGACCTAAGCAGTAAGCACCCGAGATGAGACCGAGAACTAAGCAGTAAGCACCCGAGATGTGACCGAGACCTAAGCAGTAAGCACCCGAGATGAGACCGAAACCGACCATATGCAATTTTGGTACGTATTCAGTATTGCGTAATGCCTAATTCTTAAGCTCTGTAACTCACATTCAGGAATAAAGATTCTAAAGAGGTTATCGAGTAACAATTGCAAAATTTACTCATAATTTGTTCACAAATTAAATAGTTCGTGACATTTTATTCAGCAGTAAACTGCGTACTTGAAACAAGATAGGTGTGATGTAGTCGAAACCGTCGTGGCTGAGACCGAGACCTATGCATCTGAGATCGAGATTGAGACCAAAAAAAAGGTCTCGAGTCCTACATCATTGATATATAGGGTGTGGCAAAAGTCAGGAGCTATGTGAATTATTTTATTAACAGGGGTTGTCATAAATGTTCGAACTGAGCACCGTCAACTCGTAAAAACATTTTTTCAATACGTTTCACAAAACTTTGGTGAAGTTTCTGAATAAAAAAAAAAATGGAACAGTCGCATTTCCTTGAGTCAGAAGATAATGTCATAGGTCATGAGGAACTGTGGTAACTTTTTTCTTTTTATGTTTCAAACACTTCAAAAAGTTCAGTACAGTTGTGTGAAACGTATTGAACTGTATTTATGGGTTAAAGGTACCCAGTTTGAACCCTTGTTAATAAAATATTATAATTCATATGATTCCTGACTTTTGCCATGCTTTAATACAATGTCTAAACTCTAAACCTTAAACTCATTCAGTATTTATTTACACAGAATAAATGTTCACTAGAAAAATTGTATTTGCCACGATGAGTTATTTTTGTTTTTGTTTTTATTCCTACATCGGCGTCATTTCTTTTTTGTTTTGTTTTTTCCACATCGGCGTCATTCCCCTTTTTTGTTTTGTTTTTCCGATATCGGCGTCATTCCCGTTGTTTTTTTGTTTTTTTTCCCCGACATCGGCGTCATTCACTTTGCGCAATGCGACTGTTTTATGTGGTGAAATTTAGTTAGAGATCCTTTTCGTCAGTCGTGTATCTTTTAATGAGCGAAACTGGAGCTTTGAACATACTAAAATGTTCATTAGTATCGAATTTTAACTCGTCATTTAGTAAATTAGCAGTCTGCACTTCCTTTCCAGTGACTATAATTTGTTAACAATTTTTTTTTGTTTGATTTGTTTCATTAAATCTTAAACTACTCTGAGGATTTTTTTTCTTTTACAACTCTCTCTCTCTCTCTCTCTCTCTCTCTCTCTCTCTCTCTCTCTCTCTCTCTTCTCTCTCTCTCTGTATACAGGGTGTCCCATTAGTCCGATATCGTAGGAAAATTTATTTTAACTTAAATTTACCAAAGTAATAATACATTAGAACTAAAACATATGTTCAAATTGATATCTTGTTTTGGGAGCTTTTATTTTTGCAGGTAGAAAAGCCTTCCGCCTTTTCCTCACGAGTGTAACTCGCTTCCATATTAGCCATTGTGTGTTATTCTACCTGCAACAACAAGAAAAAAAAGTCCCAAAACAAGACATCAATCTGAACATCTGTTTTAGTTTTAATGTATTACTTTTGCAAATTTAATTTAAAATAAATTTTCCAATGTGACCAAACTTACGGGACACCCTGTATATACATATACGCGCTTCTAATTTTATTTAAGAGTGAATATGTATAAGACAGAAATAAACCCCTTGAAATAATATCTTCCTTACGTTCCACCATCTTCATTATCGATTGGTTTTAGATTTTTGCATTTTTAATGAAGTTCACAAGAATTCTGAACATCGTTTATTAATGATTTCATTACTTGGTTTTGTAAAACTTGTCTTAAAAGAGAGAGAGAGAGAGAGAGAGAGAGAGAGAGAGAGAGAGAGAGAGAGAGAGAGAGAGAGAGAGAGGCTAACAAAGTAACAAAGACCCTAAGATTCACTCTAGGTTAGCCCAAGAAAGAAGTAGAGGAAATAAAGAAAAAACAAAAAGGGAAATGAAAAAAAAGAGGATACTAAAAACCTATGCCATCCTTACACTTATAGACGTATAAAACTTTCACACAGGAATAGCAGTAATAGGAAAGTATAGAACAGACGAAGCTTTCCCTCCTCCGCCAGCTACTGCTGACAGAAAAAGTTGTGAAAGAAAATTGATAGGAAAGTAGGAAAGAGTATAATGAAAAGAATACCTTTATAGTTCATTCATACCATGCGTACACTTATCTCGTCGACCATGCATTTTTTGAAGAATTTGTTTTTATTATATATATATACACACACACACACACACACACACACAAAAAAGTCATCATTTCATCGTTGCATCATTTATCTGTTGAGTGCCGAAGCCATTGTGGTGAGGGACTTGCCCTTAAACTTTTACTATATTTTTTGCCATCTTTCACACTGGAATTACTTAGCTGTGGGAGCACTGATTTTGAACACCTGAATTAATTCGCCTCTCAAACGCAGAGTTTCAAGCGTATACAAATTCAACTCTCTGAGTCAAGCTTCGTACGTTTTACTACGTAACATTGGAATTAAGCTTTGTCGCGTGGCGCTGAATCCTTTCGACTGTTTCCAGTATATTCTTACTCGTATAGGGCGAGCAAATGATTTATATAATGGCAAAACAACATCTTTGGATTTATATTTTTTTTTAAATATGAGAAATAAAACGCAATAATCTATTATTAGCTTTACTGCTCGCGACATAATGTTGTTTTGATAATGTTTAATTCTCCGTAAGAATGACACTTAAAATTTTTTTCCTCAAAGAATACGCTTAAAACACTGCAGTTAAATTTACTATTGTAATAACCAATATGTATGATTTTACATTCATCTACGTTAAATTTTATTTGCCACTTATTGGACCCCTCTACTAAATTATTAAGACCCTCTGTAAATTCTCTCTATTTCATAACTAATTGCTTTACCCACAATTTTAGTATCGTCGACAAATTTTGAAATTTTGCTCGCTAAATTGACATAAAGATCGTTAACTTATACTGTATTATAAAAATTACTGGTCCCAAAACGAACCCTTGCTGAACAGTGCTACTTGTATTAACCAATCTTGACAATGCCACGTTTATTACCCTTTGTTTTCTTCAAGTTGACCAATTATATCAATCCAATTAAGAATGTGACCCCTTTATTCTTTGAGCTTTAAGTTTTTCTAACAACCGTATGAGAGAGAGAGAGAGAGAGAGAGAGAGAGAGGGAGAGAGAGAGAGAGAGAGCAACTTAGGCCATTATGTAGCTGGTAATTCGTTTAGCAAAAGTAGTGTAATTAGTAGCATTATAAAACAATACAATATACATAAAAGGTCTTCAAGTTAAAATGAATGAGAACATTTCTTCAAATTTATACCTACAGTGTAATACATATTTACAATATCTCGCCTCATTTAGGGGATTTGATGAGGGAGAAAGTTGCTTTCTATTCTCATCCTGCCTTCATAACCAACTCCGCATGACTGGTGAAGGACTTTACAGAGGAACCTGTTCAGTTGGTGTTCGAAGGTAGTAAGGTCGGTGTGCTGAAGGTTCCTCAGTTCTGGCAGCATATTAACGGGTTTTCGGGCCTCGTATTATGATAGTACTTTCTATCTTCGTTTTCACTGCCCTCTCTCCCACTGCAGCTGAGATAGTACAGAATCTACCTGTCTCTTATTCAAGTGTGTTCCTACTTTGTTTTAAAGTTTGAGACATAGCCCTCGAATATTTCCCATATGTATGTTACAGTATGCGTATCGCTCACGTCTTCTTTCCAGAAGTAGATTTCAGGATTGTAGTCTTGACCAGTAGTCTCTGATTTAGATGAAAAAGTCCTTTCTATGGCATCTATGTTTACAGTGTCTCAGTTTCTTTATGGGTTTATGAGTACTGAACACTACAGTACTCAGTTATTGGTAGGACTAACTCTTCCATACTATTTTTTTTCATAATGTTTGCATTCTGCTACGGAATCTCCTCCTGATAATTCCCATTATTTTTCGAGCTATTGTAATTTTAACTGTAATTTTAATGTTGCTGTGTTCTCTGAATTGTGCATCTGATTACATTATTACTCCAAGATTCCTTACTAGCGGGTTTCATGTTACCAGTCTTGCAGTGTTTAGTGTTTTGTTCCCAGTTTCTGTAGCTCCTTATTATTGTCATATCCTATGAACTGTAATCTTTAACCTTTCATCTGACTTTCCCTTAAACTATACTTAAAATTGTCTTGAACAGTGATTATTTATTATTAATATATATATATATATATATATATATATATATATATATATATATATATATATCATACACGAGTTCGATCCCATATATATATATATATATATACAGGGTGTCCCAGAATTAACTATCTATTTCAATGAAATCGGACAAATTTTTTAAAAACACACTTTTATTTATGTTTATCATGTTTAATATGTGTAAAAATGTATAAATTTCTAAATTTTTTTCATAATTTTATTTTCATAATGTTTTCATTATCTGGTCCAATGAAAGACCGTCTGAAGTCATAGAATGGCAAAGAGACTCTCCAAAAGTTAACGTGTGGCTTGGAGTGACCAAATCCAAAATTTATGGCCCATTCTTCTTTGCGGAAGCAACTGTAACAGGTACCGTCTACCTTGATATGCTTCAGCAGTTTCTCGAACCACAGCTTCTTGATGATGGCAGTCTTGATAATGTTGTGTTTCAACAAGATGGAGCACCATAAATTTTGGATTTGGTCATTCCAAGCCACACGTTAACTTTTGGAGAGTCTCTTTGCCATTCTATGACTTCAGACGGTCTTTCATTGGACCAGATAATGAAAAAATTATGAAAATTAAATTATGAAAAAAATTTAGAAATTTATACATTTTTAACACATATTAAACATAATAACATAAATAAAGTGTGTTTTTTTTTAAATTTGTCCGATTTCATTGAAATAGATAGTTAATTCTGGGACACCCTGTATATGTATATATATATATATATAATATATATATATATATATAATATATATTACATCTTTTACTTTAGTTAATCGTCTGTAATCATTCGTAAAAATTCAGTAACTGTACGAGTTTCCTATTTTTATCACTTCAGTATCACCTGTTTCTTTGGTAAAAGTACAGGGTGTTCGAAAGTCCCGTCACCCCCCTACAAAATGTGTATATTGTAATACCAATTTTTTTTTGTGTGATTAATTGAATTTATATGTGATTCATTGGCATTTTTTTTTTTTCCAGTAATTAGAGTTGTGTGGACAATGGCAGACCATCCACTTACACTCTGGAGGAAAGGACAGTGATGAGCACATGCGTTCATGAAAGGTCACATACTGGCAAAACGATACATAATATCCAGAATGATTTCAACACAAAATTCAATAGGCTACACCCAAAGTAGACGGTATTACACGGGAGAAAAACTGTTTGAAACTGGTTCCATCAATGACAGACCACGGTCGGGAAGACCAACAACGCGAGCAGAACAATGTGAAGGTGTGATTGCATCGGTGGCTCGTTCACCAAAAAAATCACTTCGGAAACGATCACAAGAACTGCAGTCCCCATGTCCACAATGAGAGATCACATGACAAAAGATCTCGGCATGAAACCATACCGCCCGTCATAATCCTTTGTTACGAAAATGATGGTGCACACACAGATATTCTTGATTAGTAACTGTAATTAGTAACTATATTTACTGTAATTAAAGTAATTGTTGCTCGTGACTTGTTTCTTAAATTACACCTACCACATATAATACAATTAATCACACAAAAATAAAATTGGTATTACAATATGTACATTTGTAGGGGGTGACGGGACTTTTCGAACACCCTGTACGTTGTTACTGTTTTCAGTACCATGAAGACGCTAATCCATGGGTCGGGGAACTTTTTTGGGTATTACCCACAAATCTATTTGAGTAAAATGAAATTACCCCCAGACTTCAAAGTAAACAAAAAACAAGCCAATTGCTCTTAAAATTGTTGCATATGGTGTCTCTCATACCGCACGCATTACCCCCAAAATGTTTAAATGTATCCCATTTGGGGTAATTTACCCCTGTTCGCCGACCACTGCGCGGCTAATCCTTTGAATATTAAGAATACAAAAATTAAAAACTTTCCTTAAATTAAAGAGAAGTTTTCTGACTGATTGAACATGTAATATATTCATTTGCAATATTCATTAACACACGAACGATGACTCTGTGTACATATGCAACACTGACATTCTCAGCACATGAAAGATAAGGTGACTCAATATACTGTATGCAACACTGACTATGTTCAACCCAGGAAGAGAAATTGGTTCTATATATCTTCAACACTGACTGACTCTATTCAACACATGAAAGATAAGTTGATTATATACGCAACATTGACTTTATGTACAGAGGGTTGACGAAAGTAACTAGACACTTTTGTCAACCCTCTGATTGTTCAACATATGAAAGATAAGGTAACTCTGTAACTGGCTGATAATGCTCAACCCATACAAGATAAATTTACACAAAATAAATATATCTGCGACATTAACAGATTATTATGATCAACCCACGAAAGAGAAGTTAACTGTATATATGTCAGCACAAAAAAAAGGATCACCTGAAGATCAGGGGGTGCTGGTTAAGTGTGCGGTCTACCTAGCTTCGAGCAGTCTACCACAATTAAGCTGCGACCAACCAACCTACTAAAAAGGCAACCGTGAAGGCTACGATAAACTTTAATATATCTTAGTTTATTTGGTGCTGGTTAAGTATGCGGTCTACCATCTGAGTTTTGACAGAATATAAACTAACGAAAATATCACGACTTAACCTAACCAATTCAAGGGCGTACAGTTGATCTATTATTAATTATAACATTGTTTGTTTCTGGAATAGTATTTACTATTTACTAATAGATCAACTGTACGCCCTTGATAATTGGTTAGGTTAAGTCGTGATATTTTCGTTAGTTTTAACGAAAATATTCTGTCAAAACTCAGATGGTAGACCGCATACTTAACCAGAACTCAGATGGTAGACCGCATACTTAACCAGAACTCAGATGGTAGACCGCAACTTAACCAGAACTCAGATGGTAGACCGCACACTTAACCAGAACTCAGATGGTAGACCGCATGCTTAACCAGCACCGATCAGGGCCCCCAACCTTCTTTAGTTAGCTTTATAAGGTTAACTAACAAAAATATCACGACCTAACCTAACCAATCGTCAAGGGAGTACAGTTGACCTAACGATTGGTTAGGTTAAGTCATGATATTTTCGTTAGTTAGCCTTATAAGGCTAACTCAAGAAGGCTGGGGGCCCTGAGCTTCAGGTGATCCCAAAAAAATTGTAATTCGATATATCAAATCTTTTAAAGTATACAGTATTTGTGATTCTCAAATCCTGTATATATTTTGAAAGTTCCTGCTTTATGAGGTATAACTTTTCGTTTCATCTTGGAAAAACACCTTTCAAAGACTTTTTTTCTACAAACTTTCATATTAGTTTAAGCTTTTTTTTAAACTATTGGTCACCGGCGTAATATTAAAGATAAAATGGTATACCGAACTAAGTTTAGTAAATAGTTAAAGTTTTCTTTAATTGACTAAATATATATATATACAGTAGTTTTATAAGTCCTAAGATAGAATCTAAGCTCACCATCAAGCTTGGGTACACATTACTGCAGAGCTGGGCACTTGCGGTTTTTTTTTGCGGTACTGCAGTACTGCGGTACTACCGCACTACCAAACCGGGACCGCATAACGCAGTACCGCAAAGGATCGCTGAAAGTACAGCCTTATTCTCAGCGATCCTTTGCGGTACTGCGTTAGCGGTCCCGGTTTGGTAGTGCGGTAGTACCGCAGTACCGCAAAAAAAAACGCAAGTGCCCAGCTCTGCACATTATTATACATAAAAAACACGAAAGACAGCATAACTAGAATAGCTATAGGTAGAGTTCAAATTAGTATACGTAAAATACACGAAGGACAGCATAACATAGAATAGCATAGGTAGAATAGCATATTAACGCAATTTTATTTCACAATATATTTATTGTTGCAACATTTATCAGTAAATAAAGGCTACGTCGTGCTCACGTCGCGACACCGCTTCTCATTAGGTCAGCGACGTTAAGTCTGTTTATTAGCTGAATGGGTGACCGTCCTCCGTGTTCAAATAATTTACCGACCCGTGGTTCAGATCCCACGTAAAACTGTAGGTTCCCCCCCGCCTTCTGTCAATTTTAATCGAATAATTTTTGCAGTACTTTTTAAGTAACTGAAAAATTAAGTAAAATTTACCATTTGCAAATTATTGATATCGCTGCTGTGGCCATCTTTTAAGCATCAGAAACTTCGTGTGTATATATATATATATATATATATATATACACACACGAGTACATACATACATACATACATATGTATGTATGTATGTATGCACTCGTATATATATATACACACACACCGATATATATATATATACATACAGGTCGTCCCAAAGAAATGTATACACACTTTAACAGCTGATAGCTCAATTGATGTTTCTTCTTTCCAAGTTAAAACCCATTAGAATTAATAATGGCAGTCAGACTAAGCTTTGAACAAAGGAAATTCATTCTAAAATGCTACTGGAAGTGTGAAAACGCAGTTGAAGTGCAAAGACAGTTTAGGAGGGAGTTTTCAAACAGATCCACCAACGCGACTTACCATCACTCGAATTAGAGATAAGTTTGAAGCCGATGGAAACTGTTCAGAATGTCCACAAAGCGTCCGGAAGACCACGGACATCGACAAGCCCCACAAAGCAAGAAAGAGTACTGGAAACGTATCACCAAAGTCCAAGAAAATCTGTGCGGCAAGCGAGTCGTGAGGTAGGAATTTCAGAATCGTCTGTCCAACGCATTTTGAAGCGCTGTCAATGGAAAAGTTACATTCCAAGATTAGTCCATGCTATTAATGAAGATGATGATGATCCGGACCGAAGAGTGGAGTATTGCGAGTGGTACTTGGCACGATGTGGATGTGGATTGGACGAAGGGGTTTCGTAGAATACCCTCCGCGTTCACCAGACCTCACACCACTAGACTTTTTTATGGGGATACTTAAAAGACAAAGTCTACGCTATAAAACCTGCAACAGTCGCTGAATTGAGAGCAGCCATTGAACGAGAATGCACACAAATACCAAACGAAATGTTTCGTGATGTTTGCGATTCCATTGCTTCGCGTTATCAGCAGTGCCTGGACCAGAACGGACGTCGGTTTGAAAACAGGCGTTGACAAAACAATTAAATAATGTCTGTAGATCTATTACATTTTGAAAATGAAATGTATTTTAATAAACACTGCCTTTATAATTATTTAAAGTGTGTGTACATTTTTTTGGGACGCCCTGTATATATATATATTATATAATATATATATATATATATATATATATATATATATATATATATATATATATATATATACAATTTATAAATTTATAAAAATTTGAAATAACTATAAAATTCTTAATTGCAAATTAGCGTTCTAGTTCAAATACTATTTGCTTACTTCTAAGAGAGGCGGATTATGACAGTAAATAACTTATTTATATTATAAAGTTGAAACATTAATATTAAATTTTGCATATAGCCTGTAGTAATCCTTACTCAAATGATTCTCACTGTAAACTCATAGATAGGTATTATAGTAAGATAGTATCCCTGTTAAGAGAAGCAGGAAGCCCCCTGATTAAATCTTACAACTATCATACTAAGATTATTCCTGGATGGAATGATTTATTGCCCCCTGAAGAGGGAATCGAAAGACGCCTACGATTTGTGGTGCTTTCATGGTAGACCCAGATTAGGACCAATATACATGAATATGTGTAGAAGTAGGGGTCAGTATAAGGCGGCCATAAGGCAATGTAAACGGGAAGAAGAGTCTATTCGAGCGTCAAAAGCCTGTGAAGTTCGCATAAATAACGATAATAATAAATTTTGGAAACTTGTTAAGAATCAAATGGGTGTCAAAAGTGTCCTCCCTCCGACAATCGATGGGTGTCGGGGGAGGAGGGAGGATGAAATTGCAAAGCTGTGGAAAAACCACTACTCTATCATTCTTAACAGTGTGAGTAGGGATAATCTTAAGATAGATTGCAGCGAAACGACTGTGGGAGGGACAAGGGAAAATACTTTGATATCAATTCCTGAAGTAAAGAGGTTACTTAAAGATTTAGACTGGCTCTGCGTCAGGGGTAGATGACATATCGAATGAGCACTTAAAATATGCCAATAACGTAGTATGTCTGCATATATCATTGCTCCTATCAGCCATGCTTGCTCATAGCTATATCCCTGCAGAGTTCATGAGTGTATATATATCTTGCGCCTGGTCAAAAATAAGTACGGAGACATTCTGTCCAGCAATAATTACAGGCCTATAGCTGTCGCTTCCTGTTTTTCGAAACTATTAGAAAAACTCTTGTTACTCCGATTAAATGATTACCTATGGACATCTAATCAGTTTGGTTTTAAACGGTCCCGCTCAAATGACCTGTGTAATTATGTACTTAAAGAAACAATATCTAAATACATTGAAGGTAATTCAACTATTTATAGCTGTTTCCTAGACATAAGTAAGGTATATGATAGAGTGAACCACAATATTTTATTTAAAAAACTAGAAGACAGGAAGGTTCCCATGTACATATTAAATTTATTGAAATTTTGGTATTCCCACCAATCTTTTACCGTTAGGTGGGGCAATGTACTATCCGAATGTTTTGGCTCCTCTTGCGGGGTGAGACAAGACTCCTTGCTCTCCCCTATGTTGTTTAATGTGTATTTTGACGGATTAATTGCGTCACTTAAGAGGCAACAGTGGGATGTTATATAGATAACAACAAGGATAAATAACTTAGTTTATGCCAATAATATGGTGTTAATAAGTCCCTCTGTTAAAGGTCTGGATCGGCTACTAAAAGTCTGCGAAGTGTATTCGCAGAAACATGATATTCTTTTTAATGTTACAAAAACTAAGGTTATGCAGTTTCATCTAAAGCTGTAATCAGCAGCTGATATGAGGTTTAAAATGAAAGGTGAAGTCATCGAGGGAAGTACAAGAGTTTAAGTATTTGGGTCAAACTATTAGCAGCTCCTTGAGTGATGGCTCGGATATAAGAAAATCTCGAAGCCTTTATGCTAAAACGAGTATGACTATAAGGAACTTTCGGTTCTGTATAAATGAAGCTAAAGGCACTCTTTCGTACTTTCTGCAGTAATATTTACGGACAGCAACTCTGGGTGAACTATAAAAAAGGTTCTGGCAGAACCCTAAATTTGCCGTACAACAGGTCTTTTAGATTCTTACATAAATTACCCCCCGAGATGCTCAGCTTCGCAAATGTTTGCTACCTGCAATGTCCCGAGCTTCCAGGAGGTAACAAGACATTCTCAATACAGTCTGATGCAAAGAATTAAAAAATCAACCAACCCGATTATCCAAGCTACTCATCAGTCTGCCGTTTATCTCTAAACTATGGAATTCTTGGTACGCAAACGTCTGTCTGTAGCTCCACTTAACTACGACACTACTGTATTATTTCTAATCAGTTGTATATATTTCTATCCTTAGTATGTGAACTGTCATTGTATTGATAATATTTGTCATAGTCTGCCAATAAACCTTTTCATTTTCATTTAAATAATTCCATATAATGTGTTTATAAAGGAATTCCCCAAAGTGTACTGAGGGATGCTTTTTATCACCAATTTCCCCACTTTCCTCCCCCCCCCGTCTTTCCTTCTCATGGAGGAGGATGGCCTTCAATAGTGATACAAATGAACTAGAAACATTAATTAATTTACTGTTTGAGTAAACATGAAATGTCATTCATAATAAAAAAAAAAGTTAAATGACCTTTGCCTTAACGAAGGAGTTAACCCTTGAACCCTACCTGGGTTACTGGTGTACCCCAATACCCTAGGTATTGCTAGCATAACTTATAATGGGTATGAATTACGGCTACTACCCCAAAACATTATCATCATTATTATCGGTAAATAAACCATCTTTTAAAGGCGCATTCAAAAATACTTCGTATTCCAAAATGTCTTTCAGCCATATTATTATTAATATTATTATTATTATTATATTATTATCATTATTATTATTATTATTATCATTATTATATTATTATCATTATTATTATTATATGGTTTTCCATGACATAACGCTCCAGAGCTTAGACTACGATAAGAGTTTTCGACCTTTTTTGCTTGCAAAGTGTGTGTGTTTTAATGTATTTCATTTCCAGGGGTCAAATCATTGTCTCGGAATGTTTGCTTTTCGTAAAGAAATATGGACAGTAGTTAAAATTACCTTCGCCATTCACCAAATTCCAAAATTTTAGCCTTTAATTACAACATAAATTAGCCTTGAAAAGGGGTAAATTTTTAAGTCTGAATGTAACTCCAATTAATTATTGGCTCGGATCAGATACAGGGTGCGTGGAGGTAACGCAGGGTAGGTATAGTGGTGGGTTAATTCTAGTTTTCTAGAGTCGGTTTTAGGTATAAAAAAATACATAAAGTTTAACGTGTATATATATATATATATATATATACAGGGTGTCCCGTAAGTCTGGACCCATAGGGAAAAATAATAAAATTACAAAATAGTCCAAAAATTTATTACATAATCTGTTCAAAGTGTCCGCCGTTGTGTCGCACACATAGTTGAAGACGTAATCTCCACTGCGACAGCACTTTCTGAATCACAGTCGCAGAAATTTCTTGACACGCCTCCACAATGCGTGCTTTAAGGTGGAAAATGTTCTGAAGTTTGACCTCGTACACTTTGGCTTTCAAGTGGCCCCACAAATAAAACTCCAGCGGAGTAAGATCATAAAAAAAATAATAAAAATAATAATAAAAATAATAAAAAAATATATTATAAATAAATTTTTGGACTATTTTGTAATTTTATTATTTTTCCCTATGGGTCCAGACTTACGGGACACCCTGTATATATATATATATATATATATATAAGCAAGGAACCACAGAGAAAAGGAAAATAAAATACGAAGTGTTTTATTTTCCTTTTCCCTGTGGTTCCTTGCTTGTTAAAAAGATCAAGTGCTGTCTGTTTGTGAATTGTTTGCATATATATATATATATATCTTTGAAATTCCGCGAGTCTCTGTGCATAGAAATTTTAGTCTTCTGCGTTTGGCCAAACAGACTAATTTTCCGTGTTCACATTAAGACTGTCATACTCGGCCTAATTTGCACTTTGTAGGGCAATTTGTGCCAAGTTGCAGTCACTGCTGCAATTTATCGCCTACCTAAGAGTAAGAGCCCATTAAATTTACCTATTTATCCAAGTTTTTTATATTATTTGAGGTAATGTGTGGTCATCTGTTAGGGGTTGCGAGTGCTGGGTATGTGGAAATGGGCACCATAAATAATTTCAGTTCTTGAATTGTTTAGCTCTAAATGACCATAATAACCTGGAGCTACTCTATAGCCACCATCTGTGTCTCAATGGGTAACACTGCTTCTCTTTAAGCAAAGTGAAAACACTGAGGTTGGCGGTTCGAACCCCGATTGTAGTGTATTGGTTTTTTAATAAAGATAAGATAATAATATCTAATAAGAATTAAATGTTTAGTTTATAAGAATTTAATAATATTTTGTTTGAAATAAAAAAATGTAAAATACTAATTGGCAACATTTGAATGTGTCGAAGTTGGAGGCTGAGTAAAATGGCCAATTTTGGCAATTCAGTCTTCGGGCGGGGTTTGCCCCGATTAGGTGGATTGTCTATTAGAATGTTATTGTTTATTTAAAATAGTAATTCTCTCTCTCTCCGCGGTTAAATGTAAATGATAATTCCGCCTTCGCATTACCCCATTTACCAAATTTTTTTGGGTATAAATTAAAAGTTAGTGAATAATAGTATGTAATTATCTCGGGTTCCTCTTTCATTGTTCGAAAGTTTAATGGCGCTCACCGGCCCAAGCGGGCTACCCGCGTCCGTATAAAGACATAGAGAAAACGAGTGATAATAGTAAGAAAAGGAAGATACTGAAAAGAAAGCGAAGAGTAGAAGGAAAGAATGTATTTTTATATAAATCACGACACGATGGTGCTGGTAATAATAATAACGTTAGAGCAATGTATCGCGTTAGTTGGCCTGAGCACTGTGCCAGTTTCTGACCCTCCTGATTAATTATTATTACTCACTTTATACTCGGTGAGAACAATCGTTTTTTAATACCGAAATTAACCTAAAACGGGCAACACGTACCCGTCGAACGTGGGCACGTCCCGAGCACGTCTCTTACACAACAGTCTGGACAGCATTTCTCAAACTCGGGGTACGCGAGAACTCAAGAAGGGGTATGTGAGACAGTAAAAAGAAATTCAAAATAAAACTATTTCTTAATTTGCAGGAAAATACGAAAATATAATGTTATATAGAGAGAGAGAGAGAGAGAGAGAGAGAGAGAGAGAGAGAGAGAGAGAGAGAGAGAGAGTTTAAATACATTAACACTATTTTAGTTAGTTTTAAATTCTAATACGGATTTGATTTATAATATATATATATATATATATATATATATATATATATATATCATAGTGTGGCAGAAATTTATTGACAAAGGGTGAAATAGGGTTGGTAAAATAGGGAACGGGTACGTGAATAGCAAGTCAGTATCTAAACCCTGATGCGGGGTACGCAACCAGAAAAAAAACTTTAGAAACGCTGCAGACACCATCCGAGAAACTAAAAAAAACAACAACCCTAAAACATCCTTTTAACTGCAACTTTTGATTGTCTCTCTTTTTATCGTGTTTTCAATGCACGAACTTTACTCTTCAGTAATTGTTATTTTTGTTGTTGTTGTTGTTACCATGTTGCTTAAGTCTCAATGTTACCAAAAACATTCGATTATTTCATCGTTCTCTGTAATAATAATTTTAAAGTTAAATTTAACAACTAATGAACTGAAAGCTTCATATTCCTCCTCCCACCTAACAAACTGATTATAAGTACCTACCTGAATGAATTTCAGGGCATCACCACCACGTAATACACACGTCACAAAATGTTTATAAATAGGTCTTACCCTTAAATCTCTATAATTAAACGTACCCAATACCAATTATATTAGTAAAAACAATTTATTATTAAAGTGTATCACGATTTGTAAAACATGAAATATTTAAAATTTAAATTTAAAGAAAAATAATTATCTTTTAAGTCCAAAGGAACCACAAGTCAATTTCGCAAACTGTTCCTCTGAGGCAAATTGGCCAAAATTGTTCAAAAGGAGAAGACTGGGAACGAATGAGGGAGAGTCTTTGTGCGTCCCAGATCCCCATTCAGCGAGGATGAGAGAGGGAGAGAGTGTGTTGCTCTTACTTCCCTGTACTTCCCTCTCTCTCCGGACTCCCGACTGTGCTCTCTCTCTCTCTCTCTCTCTCTCTCTCTCTCTCTCTCTCTCTCTCAAAATCAAAACATATGTTCGAAGTTTTTGTGACGATACCAAGTAGGTGATATACGATTAGCACAATTATATTATGATGTTAGTTTATATAATCGTGCTCTCTTGTGTACGGTTTCTATGTGTGCATAACGTAACTGTCAAGCTTTTATATATTCTCCTCTTTCCTTTAAATTTCCTTGGCTACTTTTCCAGGGTCGAAGTATTTTCTTCAACCTTTTTCCGTACCCGCCTCTGGCGGGAAGGGAGCGGATGGTGGTGAGAGACCCTTATGCTTTTCTATCTAGTTTTGTACTACTGCTGCTAGAATAATTAAAAAATGCACCAGTTTAATAACAGGAACCACTCCGAGTGAACCAAAAGGTCTTTGAGGCTTCCTCTTGTCCTTGTGACTCTCTCTCTCGTTATTTCATTCATCCCTCCTATGCGGTGGTTATAAAGGGTGATCCAGAGAAATGGGACCCAAAAGAAACCCCTGTAACTCTTAAAGTATAAGTCCTTTTATAAAATCATACGCATCATTCGAAAGAGGATAGTTACAAGTTTGTACAGGATTGTATAGGTTTTGACAATACAAGACAAGATAAGATACAAAACAAAATAAAAGTGTTAGTTAAAACTAACCCTTCAAGATGACTGCATGGACTGTGGAACAGCTGCGTTTCATAACTGAGCAATATTATGAGCATGGAAGAAGTGTAGTTTCAGCTCAAAGATCTTTCAAGACAAATTTCAGATGTCAAAATCACCTTCTAAGAAAGTAATCCGTCGGTGTGTCAGAAATTTTTCCCTAACTGGCAGCATTGGAAAAAGAAAACCAACTGGAAGAGTGCGCACAGCAAGGATAGACGAGATCATTAACAGAACTCATGAAATTGTACAGGATAATCCTAACATAAGCATCAGACGTGCTTCTCAGCTGTTAGGAGTTGGATATGGAACAACAACACACCGTATATTCAAGCAAAATTTAATGCTCTTTCCATATAAAATTCAAACAGTGCAACAACTAAACGATGGAGATTTCGCACGAAGACGACACTTCTGTCAATGGATCCAACAGAAGGTAAATGACACCACCAATTTTCTAGCAACTTTGATTATGTCAGACGAAGCCCATTTTCACTTGAATGGAACTGTAAACAAACAAAATTGTCGTTTCTGGGCAACAGAAAATCCATTGAATATTACCGAAGTCCCGTTGCATAGTCAGCGTGTAACTGTTTGGTGTGGTCTTACTGCATCTCAGATCATAGGGCCGTACTTTTTCGAGGATTCCACCGGAAACACGGTCACTGTAGATGGTGATCGCTACGAAAAAATGTTGACCGATTTCCTTATTCCTAAATTAAGAGATCTTTGTCTAGAAAACCACTGGTTCCAACAAGACGGAGCTACCTGCCATACCACGAGGAACTGCATGGCAGTTTTGCGTCAAACGTTTCCAGGCGAGTTAATCTCAAGATTTGGAGACGTTGAATGGCCCGCAAGGTCTCCGGATTTTTCTCCCTTAGATTATTATCTCTGGGGATATTTAAAGAGTTGGGTCTACAGAAATAACCCAACGACCTTGCAAGAATTGAAGGCCGCCATCACAAATGAGATACAGGCCATACCACGCACACTCTTGCAAAAGTGATGCAGAACTTACAAGCGAGAACACTGGAATGCTTGGCAACTAATGGAGCACATTTGAAAGGAGTCATTTAAAAAAATAAATATTTCATAAAAACTTGTAACTCTACTCTTTCGAATGATATATAGTTTTTATGAAAGGAATTAAATATTAAGAATATTTGGCTTTTTTTCATGGGTCCCATTTATCTGGATCACCCAGTACAAACTCTTTCCGCAGGAGCAGTCATCAACAAATTTCCTTTTTCACTCAATATTGCTACGTATTTCCCGCAATAACAGGCAAAATACGACCTTTTATTTATTCTGTTTATTATCTACTGTGAAATAATAACATAATAAAGCTCGTGTCTCTTTTCTTCCAACCAATGATCCTTCGTCTTCCTTTTCTTTAACGTCCTCTTTTCTACCTATTTTCTTTATGAGTATCGCCCACAAAGTGGAGATTAAATTTTGTTCTTTCCATTATTGCATTCCTCTCTCTCTCTCTCTCTCTCTCTCTCTCTCTCTCTCTCTCTCTCTCTCTCTCTCTCTCTCTCTCTCTCACACACACACACACACACACTTTAAAATGCTTTCTGTATCGGATTCCACAGGTTTCAGAAACACCCAATAAATAATGTTACTCTGAATTCGAATCGTTACCTCTTAATCTCTTCTGTCTCATTTATGCAGTGCTGCTAGATACATGTCGAACCTGGATTCACACACACACACACACACACACACACACACACACACATTTGAGAGAGAGAGAGAAACTAAGTGATATTACGTTTTTGAAAACAATACTATGTTTATTACCCACATCGAATTTCATGAGTTTTTTATTTGTACGTTTTTTTTAAGTATATAATATATATATATATGATGAATAAAACCACGAAGGGAAAAGAAACACAAAGGGGTGCTCAAGCGGATGTCATTAGACGAAAGCGCTTGAGCACCCCTTTGTGTTTCTTTTCCCTTCGTGGTTTTATTCATCATAAATATTTTTCACGTGTCACTTTCGTGAAATAATTTTCATATATATATATATATATATACATATATATATATATATATATATATATATATATATATATATATATATACATTCAACTGCAAAGAACACGCAGTATAAATAACGTGTTCTTTGCAGTTGAATGTATATAATGTTACGGCATGCGGGAGGTGCCCCCTTGGGGCATTGGTTTCTGCGAGTATGTAGAAGAATTACGGCATTTGGAAGAGTGAGGCCCATGGTGTAATGGTATCGCGTCTGACCGGCAATCGGAAGATCCCGGGTTCGATTCCCAGGTGGTTACCTCATTTTTTCATTTGTTTCGTTCTCTCTCTCTCGTCTTGCGCGGAATATCTCCTATACAAGCGTCGTTCTTTACGTTATATATATATATATATATATATAAAGGTATTTTAGGTCGACCCTAGGAATATGGAAAAGAAACACTTCATATTAGTTACGGAATTACTATTACAAACTTAAAATACCAAATACAAACTACAAATTCCGGAATCTCCTTTTAATGGTTTTATCTTAGGAACAAACCATAAATACTTCACTTTATTCAGAAAAAGGTCCACAGTTCAACCGGATATTTCCATATATATGTATATATATACTCAATATATTTTGCCCCACTTTTTTCTTAGCTAAATAATAGGCCATGGGGCTGAAATGTCTTTTGGGCCGTAAGTTAAGTTTGAACTTTCTTCGCTTCACATGAAACCGCTTTTAAGCTCCCTTGTATAAAACCGATGGTTAACGTAGTTTCGAAAATGGCGTCTGACAGTGATGTGCGTCGTAAACAGAGAGCTGTTATCGAGTTCTTAACCGCAGAGAAGGAAACAGTTGGAAATATTCACAAACGTCTAAAAAACTTTTACGGAGATGCTGTCGTTCATCGAAGCACAGTTGGACGCTGGTCTGAACGTGAGAGATCATCGGAGAGAGGGAGAGCCAGCCTCGATGATGAGCCACGCAGCGGTCGCCAGGCATCGGCTGTGACATCTCACAATGTGCAACGTGCTAACAGCATCATTCGATCAAATCGGCGCGTCACATACAATGAGCTATCACTGGAGCTAGGAATTAGTGAAGGAAGTGTGAATACGATAATTCAGCAACTGGGATACTCAAAAGTGTGTTCACGGTTTGTTCCTCGCAAACTGACAGAAGATCACAAAGCCCAAAGAAAAGAAATTGCTTCTGAGTCGTTGGTTCGATACGAGACAGAAGGGGATGACTTCCTTTCACGAATTGTGACTGAGGATGAGACTTGGGTGCACCACTTTGAACCTGAAACAAAACGCCAATCCATGGAGTGGCATCACGTAAACTCTCCATGCAAGAAAAAGTTCAAATGGCTCCCTCTGCAGGAAAGGTTATGGCCACTATCTTCTGGGACATGAAAGGGGTGATTCTGGTGGACATTATGAAGAAAGGACAAACAATCAACTCAGAGGCATATATTGCTACCCTACGGAGACTCCAGAGATGTATAAAGCGAGTTCGACCGGAGAGAAAACTGTAAGACGTCCTTCTTTTGCACGATAACGCAAGATCACACAACAGTTTGCAAACACGAGAGAGGCCATCACAAAAATGCGCTTGACTGTGCTACCCCACCCTCCATACAGCCCGGATCTGGCACCTTCAGACTTCCATTTGTTTGGGCCAATGAAGGATACTATTCGTGGAAGAAAGTTTCAGAGTGACGATGGGGTTGTTGAGGAGGTTAAAAGGTTGCTCCAGCGGAACCCAGCGGACTTTTACCATCAAGGAATAAAGGCCCTTGTTTCGAGGTGGAGGAGGAAAGCCGTAGAAAAGGATGGAGACTATGTGGAAAAATAAAAACTTGTGAAAAAAGGTAGGTAACTAACTGTACAAAATTTCTGGAACTTACAAGGAAACTTGGAAAAAATAAAAAAGGTGGGGGCGAAATATATTGAGTGGCCCTCGTTTATATACATTATCTATATTGTATACCTCGTTAACCTCGTTGCTGTTCCGTGCGTTGGTCTCTCTTCACACGAAGGTCAAGCTGATGGCCCCGCCTCTAGGTCTGGCTTGGTGGAGGAGCGAGTTGCTTTCTTGCGCTCTCCACCTGAGCCGGGCATCTAGTCTTCTCTTGAAGACTTCAACTTTGACCCCTATAACGTTTCTGAGGTCCTTAGGAAGATGGTTAAAAAGTCTTGGCCCCCTGACAACCAAGCTATTTTCCTTCAGTGTTAAAGAGGTCCTTTGTCGGGCCTTTAATTTGGGAACACTACACATTCTGCCTTTCCTATTTTCCAGTGTTGTTTGAATGGTAATTGGGTTTAGTTTGAGGTTTGGTACCAGTTTTTCCATCATTTTCCATATGTAGATTATGGTGTACCTCTCTCTTCTTCTTTCCAGGGAGTACAGATTTAGTTTACATAGTCTTTCCCAGTAGTTGAGTTCTTTGCAGCCATCAATCTTGGCTGTGAAATGTCTCTGAGTTTCTTCTAGTTTATTAGTTTCTTCCTTTTTATATGGGGACGTCAAAACTGAGCAGTATTCAAGTTTTGGTGTAGTCATTGTTTTTAGCAAGGGAATCATTGCTGTCCTGTTCCTTCTTTTGAACGTTCTTAGTACCTGTCCCGCAACTCTTTTTGCTTTATTTATCGCTATCTGAATTTGTGTTTCGAATTTCGCATCATCGGTCATTATTACCCCCAGATCGATCGCTTTCGTGCTTTTCTGAATTTCCTGTCTATCTGGAGTATAATATGCAGTCTGTTTAAGTTCCTCTTTTCTATCATATCTCAAGAGCTGAAATTTCTCGGTGTTAAATGTCATGTTGTTTTCTTCTGACCATTTGTATATTTGTTCGTGTCCTTCTGTGAGGCCTCAACTTCATGTACGTGGCTGATTTTTCTGCTGATCTTTGTATCATCTGCAAAGGATGTTACTATACTGTTGCTGTTTACTCCGCTGTCTATGTCTGTTAGCATGATAATGAACAGGAGTGGAGCCAGTACTGTACCTTGTGGTACTGAGGTGCGTATTTCCAATTTTGATGATGATATACCTTGAATTTTGACGACGTGTAGACGTTCTCTGAGGAAGTTGTAGATCCATTTTCCCACTTTGCCTGTTATTCCTATATATTTTATTTTATGTGCTATTATACCGTGATCACATTTGTCGAAAGCTTTAGCAAAATCTGTGTATATGACATCGTAGTTGTCATTGCCTTCCAGTGCATCTAGAATATTGTTGTAGTGTTCTATTAGTTGTGATAGGCATGATCTACCTGATTGGAATCCGTGCTGATTTTCGTTGAATCTTTCCAATGTCTCCAAGAAAGCATAAATTTTCTCTCAAACTATTCTTTCAAATACTTTGGTGAGGTGGGACGTCAATGACACTGGTCTATAGTTCTTTGCTCGAGATCTGTCCCCTCCTTTATATATAGGACAATGTTTTCTCTTTTCAAGATGCTCGGTATTTCCCCAGTGTCTAGGGATCTTCTCCATATCCAGTATAAAGGTGTAGCTATTTCATTTTTACAGTTTTTAATCAATAATGCGTTCCAATTGCCCAGACCTGCAGCTGAATGTGGTTTCATTTGTCCTATAGCTCTCGCTACATCTTCTGGGGTAAAATCAAAGTCTGTTATACACTCTCCTTGCAATTTCTCCTCAAAGAATGCATCTATGTCAGGTATCGCTTTGTCACTTTTTGGGGTACTAAAAACTGATTCATACTGGGCTCTCAATGTTTCAGATATTTCTTTTGGATCGTCGGTTAGTTCATTATTTCTCTTCCTTAAGGGCCCAATAGCGGCGCGCGTTTTTGTTTTCCTTTTCGCATAGCTATAGAAGTATTTGGGATTTTCCTTTATTGCTTCTATCGCCTTTTCCTCTTCCCTCTCTGTATGGTCCTTAATCAGGGCTTGTATTTCCCTATCGATACCCTCCAGTTTTTCTTGTATTACTTTCCTGGCATTATCTCCGCAGTTAGCTAACTTCGCCTCCACTCTCTTTCTTTTGCGGAATATTCGTTTCTTTTGCCTCTCTAGCCAGCTCCTCTTTCCTTTTGGCTCTGATTTCGGAGCATATTTTTCTAAAATTCTCGGCGTTTTTTCTTCCAAGGTTGCTATCATTTCTTCAGTTGTTTTATTCTCTAAAACTCTTATCTATTCTATTTGGGCTATGTGCGATCTGATTGCTTCCCAATTTATAGTCTTGGAGTTTAAGTTAAAGGCCCCAAATGTGCTTCTTTCCTCAATATGTGTATTATCTTTTAATGTTGTCGTCATATTTGTTGATATCTCGCTTAAGTTGTGGTCTGAGATAATGGTTGGGGTTATTGTTATATCAGCACTGAAGTTCGTGTTATTCGTGAATACCAAATCTAGGCAATTATTTTTTCTGGTGTTTTCTGTTATCTCCTGTGTCAGCATAAACTCATTTGTGAGAGCCATCAACATTTTTGCTTGCTCCTGGTCTTCTTTTGTGCCCCCCTTGTCCTGGTACATATATTCCTATACACCGTTTTGTATTTTATAAATGGGAAGTTAAAGTCTCCGCAGATCATTACATTGGTGGATGGAGGGTTTATGACCTTTATTAACTTTCTGATATCATCAGTGGCCCCCGAGAATTTTTCGATTGGGGTGTTTGGAGGTCTATATAGATGACTATTAGTATCACGTTTAGTTTTTTCTATTTTCACTGCTAGGAGTTTCACAAAGCTGTTTGATTTACTTATTATCTTCTCTGTCATATGACCGTCATGTACATATATAGCACAGCCACCTTTACGTCTCGTTGTTCTATCCGCTATTAATAAGTTGAAGCCCTCTATATTTATCTCTTTCTTATCAATACAATGTTCGCAGTTTTCACAATTTCCTTGGCAATCCTTAAAATGAGTTTCTGTGAGGCATGCGATGTCCGCCCGTGTTTCGTCCATAAATCTTTTCAGGTACGAAACTTTGTTGAGTGATTGGTTTTGTCTTATTCCTTGAATATTAGCCAGGACAATATTTATGTTCTTTGTTTTTCGTTGCCCCTTGTGCATTTCAAGTTCGTTTTCCTTCGGTGTCGCTTGTTTTGTTGCCCTATGGTCTTCCGAGAGAGATCCGTTTCCGCCTACCTGTTCTGGTAGCTTCTTGCCCGGAAGTGGTTTGGCTCGGGGGTTTCCAGCTGTATCAACTGCATGCATTGGATGACATTTAGCAGCCGTAGCGTGTCTGCGATGTTGAAAAAAAATTTTTTTCGTTTATTGTGTTCCTTTTGTTATTCCTATTGTCATTTAAACTTTGTCCTTTGTTCTTTGGGTTCGTCGGGAGATGTTGATAGTAGCATTTTTTCTCGTATTTGCAAGTTCCATATTTTGCGTAAGTCCTGCAGATGTCCAGGTGGTAGAATTTGCATCTGTCTCCAAATTTACAATGACCATTATTATGTTCATATATACATACATTGTCTTCTTTTAAATCTGCAATTATCTTTTATATAATATCTGCATATTTATTCGTGGCCTTTGTTTTTTGCTCCTTATTAGGGACAGTTTTACTCCGTTTTCTTGATTGCCCTCTTGTCTTTTCCTATTTGTATTATTTGTGTTAATGTCCTTCGTTGCCCTTATACTATCTGTTGTCTTTATACTCTCTTTCGCCTGCATGGCTTCGGCCTCGTTGTGTGACGGTATTTGATTTGTTTCTACTTCGCCGTTCTTCGTTTCTTCTGTTTTCCTCTGTTCATTATTCCCACTTTCCTCTTTCATTTTCTTCTCGTAGTCTCTTTCTCCTTTAAATACCGTAAAAAGAGAAAAAGGATCTTTTAAACTATTTCCCCTCCAACATACTCTTTTCAACAATCACCACCCGAATGTTGATCTTTTCAACTATATCCCCCCAAAGTTTAAACTCTGCAAATTAACCAAAATAAGATAAGAAAACAATAACAACAAAGTTATTATTTAGTGCAAACATATAATAAATAGAGAACCATTATTTACATAGGATAAAATTCTAATGCCCGGTTAGGTCAACTGTACGCCCTTGACGATTGGTTAGGTTTAGTCGTGATATTTTCGTTAGTTTTAACGAAAATTTCATGACTAAATCTAACCAATCGTCAAAGGCGTACAGTTGACCTAACCGGGCATTCAATGACCCTAACCGGGTATTCAGTTGACCTAACCGCGCATTCAATTAACCTAACCGGGCATATATATACATATTGTGTATATATATCGAAACCTACGGTAAAATTATTGAATGACCGGTTAGGTTAATTGAATGCCCGGTTATAAAAAGAGTTTATTTCGGTCATGCAATTTTCGCAGAAAAATTTTATCCCATTAAGTTGCTTCACGTTTGTTATAAGGGAGATTTTTTCATCTTCCCATCCTAGGCATCTAAAATAAAAAAGCAACAGCACCTCATCGCCTTTGTCTCATTTGTTGCATCATTGCAGATACCACAGAGTTGCAGGAATTTATTTACCATTTCCATGTTACTGACAGAGGGTAGCCGCTGGTGCACAAAATTAACTCAAAAAGGGTATTATGGGAAGTATTGGGTGGGGAATGACTCAAACTGAGTGAGGGAAAGTATTCTCCGTTACTCCTGGGGATGGGGGATGTGGCACGCTGTATACTTCTCACTGATTGGTGCTCGCGACTGTGGCTGCGGGGGATAATGGGGGGGGGGGGGTATTTGTAGGAATTTCGATAGGCAGCTAATTTTCTTCACCAAGAAACACTCGGAAAAATTATATATATATATATTGTGTATGCGATGAATTTCACAATTAAACACGTGAAATGAATGAATGATGCAAACCCTGACGAGGTGTACTTCTGAATACACGAAAACCCTTGGAATAATTTTTCTTTATCCTTGTGGGTTTGCATCATATATTTATATATATATATTGGATATGGAGACGATCACAGGACATGGGAGAAATACCGGGCATCCTGAAGAGCGCGAACATAGTCCCAATATATAAAGGAGGAGATCGATCCGAGGCCAAAAACTATAGGTCAATGTCGCTTACATCTCACCTCACTAAAATATTTTAAACAATAGTTAGACAGATAATCTATGACTGTTTGGAAACTCAGAAAAAATTCATTGATAACCAACATGGGTTTCGGTCAGGCAGATCATGCCTATCACAACTAATGAAACACAACAACATTATTGATCCACTGGAAAGGAATGAAAACTATGATGTAATATAGATAATTATAAG
Source organism: Bathynomus jamesi (assembly GCA_023014485.1). Lineage (NCBI taxonomy): Eukaryota > Metazoa > Arthropoda > Malacostraca > Isopoda > Cirolanidae > Bathynomus > Bathynomus jamesi. The sequence goes on along the minus strand of JAJOZX010004997.1, from coordinate 206,310 downwards.
TTAGCAAACGTAACACCTATCTTTAAGAAAGGCGATAAAGGTGCGGCGGGAAATTATAGACCAATCAGTTTAACGTCTGTTGTAGGTAAGCTACTGGAATCAATAATTAGGGATCGTATAGTCGAACACTTAGAATTCCATAAGCTAGTTAGAAATACGCAGCACGGATTTAGGCGAAACAAATCTTGCTTAACTAATCTTTTAGAATTTTTCCAAAGCGTGGTTGACGTTTACGATAGACATCTGGCGGTTGATGTAGTGTATTTAGATTTTCAAAAAGCGTTTGACACCGTGCCGCACAAAAGACTCATTGAAAAAACTAAGGCTCATGGAATCAGGGGTGTAGTAATAAATTGGCTAGAAGAGTGGTTGCGAGGCAAGAAACAGAGGGTGGTCGTTGATGGAGCGGAGTCGTGTTGGGCTAATGTAGCGAGTGGCGTTCCTCAGGGTTCTGTATTGGGCCCCTTGCTTTTTCTTATATGTATATATTAACGATTTAGATGTCGGCCTAGTCAGTACAGTTTCAAAGTTTGCGGATGACACGAAGCTGGGTGGTAGGGCGATTAATGACGAAGATAGAGGTAAAATTCAGGAAGATCTGAATAAATCGTTGATTGGTCAGTCACATGGCAAATGAGATTTAACGTTGATAAGTGCAAAATTTTGCATATAGGTTCGCGTAACGGTAATTTTGCGTACAGTATGTCAGGGAAAGATTTAACAAGCGTAGAGCAGGAAAAAGATTTAGGAGTTATAGTCACGGGTGATTTAAAAGTAGCGAAACAAAGTACAGCAGCGGTCAATAAGGCGAACAAAGTGTTAGGTTTTATAGCTCGAAATTTTGAGTACAAATCGCGCGATATTATAGTTCCACTTTATAAATCATTAGTTAGACCCCATTTGGAGTACGCGGTCCAATTTTGGAATCCGCATATGCGCAAAGATATAGACAAAATCGAAAGAGTTCAAAGACGAGCAACTAAGATGATTCCGTCGCTTAGGTCAAAGTCGTACGAGGATAGGCTTAAGGAGTTAAAATTGACAACACTCGAGACCAGGAGGTTAAGGGGTGATCTAATCCAGGTTTTCAAAATTATGAATGGGTTCGATAACGTAGATAGAGATAGCTTTTTCGAAATATCTCAATATAATAGGACTAGAAATAACGGGTGTAAGTTGACAAGTAGAAGGTTCGAGACAGCAGTTGCGAAAAACTTTTTTACGCATAGAATAGTAAATAGCTGGAATAGTTTGCCGGTAGAAGTAATTAGTAGCACGTCTATAAACATGTTTAAAAATCGATTAGACGCGCATGTTGATAGAAAGGGTATAGTTTAAGGTAGTAAAATTAAGGCTTTCTGGGGATAGATCCCACAGCTCAACACAAGTGTTGTGGGATATAGGGAGGCAGCGTCTTGGGTTAGGGGATACTCTCTGTCCTTACACACCCCATTTAAAGAGATTCCTCTGCCGAGCGGTGCCCCCCATAGTACTGTGAGGTATTGAAAAACTCATGATCTTCACTTGCCCCACAAACACCTTTAAATGGGAGACCCAAAATGGGTGCCCACACATTTCTACATTACTGTACAGTCTTTACAGCCACACCTACACTTTTTCTCGTAAGTGTATATATTGTAATGTATATGATTGTAAATTTTGACTTGGTCCGCTATCGATATGGACCGTGACTTGATGGATACCGTAATGAAATTGACTGGATTCTTTGGATCTGATATATTTGCATGTCCGTTATAAATAGATATAGAGTGTAACATATTTGTGGATAGTAGTCTATTATGACTAGATCCTCTGGATCCAGAGATTCTATCTTTAGTTTTAAATCGATAATTAATTGGTTTTAAATTGATAATTATTTAGTTTCGTAAAAATTGGTCGTTGCCAATTTACCGGCGGTTTTTACATAAATTTTATGTTCTTGTGGTTCGGAACCCACGTAAAATTGTAGGTCCCCTCCGCCACCACGGAGGACATACACAATACACGATTACGAACACAGTTAGGTAGACCAGCCATGAGTGGATCCTAGGGTCTTTGTTGGTCTGAAACATTATAACATTATAACATTATAACATTATAACTTTGCCAAAGCGTTCGACAAGTGTGACCGTGGAATCATAATGCATAAACTGAAATATATGGGAATAACAGGAAAAGTAGGGAAATGGATATATAATTTCCTTAGTGAGCCGCGGTAAGTCGTTACGGTACAAGGAGTATCTTCATCAGAACCAGAGGTCCTCAGCTCAAAACCACAAGGAACAGTCTTACCTCCACTACTCTTCATAATCATGCTAATTGACATAGATGAGGACGTTACCAGAGACAACACAGTAACATCCTTTGCCGATGACACAAAGATCAGTAGGAAAATAAGAAACCCAGAAGATATAGAATCTCTACAAACCGACATGAACAGAATCTACAAGTGGACGGAAGACAACAATATTAAGTTTAACACTGAGAAATTTCAGCTGTTACGGTACGAAAAAAAGATAGGACCTAAAATCCACGGAATATTATACCCCAAATGGACAGGAAATTCAGAGAAATTCTAAAGCAAAAGATTTAGGGGTTGTAATGACTGATGATGCGAAATTTGAAACACAAAATAAGATAGCAGTAAACAGAGCAAAGAGAGTAACTGGGCAGATACTGAGAACCTTTAAACGAAGGGATAGGAATATAATGATTCCTCTACTGAAAACACTGATCATACCCAAATTGGAATACTGCTTAGTCCTAACATCCCCATATAAAAAAGAAGACATTAGACAACTAGAAGGGATTCAGAGAAGCTTCACAGCCAAGATAAATGGGTGCAAAGAACTAAACTACTGGGAAAGGTTACTCGAATTAAACCTATATTCACTGGAAAGGAGGAGAGAGAGAGATACACCATTATTTACACTTGGAAAATAATGGAGAAACTAGTCCATAATCTTACTCTGAACCCTGTAACTCCCCAAACAACGGTGGAAAGTAGAAAAGGAAGACTGTGTCGTGTTCCCAAATTGAAGGCGAGACAGGGAACATCCTTAACCCTGAAAGAAAATAGTTTTGTAGTGAGAGGACCAAAACTGTTTAATCAGCTGCCCAAAGACGTAAGGAACACGAGTGGTGTTGCAATGGACATCTTCAAACAAGAGCAGACGCCTGGCTCAAAACAATCCCCGATGAGCCGGGCGTACATGACTATGTGAGGTGAAGAGTATAAGAAACCAACTCACTACTTCACCAGGCCAGATTTTTAATGAAAAGAAAAAATTTCAAGTTTTGCTCAAATTTTAAAATTTTTCATAGTAAAAAAAATAGGTTTTTCATTCAAAAAGTTTTCCGTGATTTCAATAATTTTCCGCCAGCATGAATCGAAACTGTATTAATCCCAGAGATACATTTTGCTACGTATGTGGAGAACTGACCATAATGGCACAGAGGAAGACGATGACCCCGCTCGTGAAGAAGGCTTACGAACTTTATTTTGGATGTAAGGTAGGCGACCAAGACAAATCCTGGGCACCTCATATCTCATGCATTTCCTGTGCCGTCACTCATAGGGGTTGGATTAAAGGTACCCGCAAATCTATGCCATTTGCCATACCAATGATTTGGAGAGAGCCCAAGGATCACCTAACGGATTGCTATTTTTGTATGACTAACGTTTCAGGATTCTCTGCCAAAAATAAACATAAAATTCAATACCCAAATCTTGCATCTCCCATGAGACCAGTACTACATGACGATGATAACCCAATTCCAACTCCCCCAAAGTCATGGACACTGGATGAAGAGTCTGAAGTTGAACCAATGGAAATTGATGACACTAAAGATACAGACTTTCAGCAACCTGAATCAAATAAACCACGTATGATAACGCAGGTTATGCTGAATGATCTCGTGAGAGATTTGGACCTTCCGAAAAAGAAAGCGGAATTATTGGGCTCCAGGTTACGTGAATGGAATTTGCTGGCAAAAGATACAAGCATATCGGCGTTCCGCACTCGCCAAAAAGATCTGATGCAGTATTTCTCCTCGTCAGGTGGTTTATGCTACTGTAATAATGTAAATGGACTGCTGTTAGCTCTCGGTCATGAGCACAAATCTGAAGATTGGCGTTTATTTATTGACTCTTCGAAGCTAAGCCTCAAAGTTGTACTACTTCACAATGGAAATAAATACCCTTCCATTCCTGTAGGGCACGCTGTCCACATGAAGGAATCTTACGAAAATATGAAACTCATCCTTCAGCAGATTAATTATGACCAGTTTCGTTGGTATATATATGGGGATTTAAAAGTCGTCGCGCTTCTTCTGGGAATGCAGCTCGGTTATACGAAGTTCTGCTGCTTCCTTTGTGAATGGGACAGCAGAGCCAGAGATTCGCATTATTTTGTAAAGGATTGGCCACTTCGTCAAAATGTATCCCAGGACTGAAGAATGTGTCTCATGAACCCCAAGAAAAATATACTTACCGCCACTTCACATCAAACTTGGCATCATGAAAAATTTTGTCAAAGCAATGAACAAGGAAGATGAGGCATTCAAATATTTGAAGAAAAAGTTTTCACGACTTAGCGATGCAAAGATAAAGAAGGGATCTTTGTTGGTCCCCAAATCAGAGAGCTCATGAAAGATCAAAAGTTTTGATGATGCCTTGAGAGGAAAAGAAAAAGTGGCATGGGAGGCCATGAAGAATGTTGTCACAAATTTTCTAGGGAACATCAAAGCCTCTAACTATGTAAAAATAGTGCAGGACATGATTGAAGCATATAGGTTATTGGGATGTAATATGTCACTAAAAATCCATTTCTTGCACTCCCATTTAGATTTCTTCCCTGAAAACCTCGGCGACGTAAGCGATGAGCATGGAGAAAGGTTCCACCAAGATATAGCTACTATGGAGAAACGCTACCAAGTGAGGTGGGATCCGGCAATGTTAGCTGATTACTGCTGGACATTGATGCGAGAAGCTCCTAATGTAAACTACAAGAGAAAATCAGTGACAAAGAAGTTTTAAGAAGAATATTTTAAATGCCAATCTGCCACTAATATAATTTTTATGAAGTATTTTTACTAACTTCTATACACTTTTTGAATAAATATTAAAATACAAATTTCTCAGTAACCTTGGGTGATAGAGAAATTCTACGGCTATATTCGGAATCAGCGGAAAACATCCTATAAGACCGACCTGTTCACGTCCAAGAAACAAAAAAAAAAGTTAGAATTTGTTCCCCAGTGTAATTAGGGATCGTATAGTCGAACACTTGGCATTGCATAACTTGATTAGAAATACGCAGCACGGTTTTAGGCGAAACAAATCTTGCTTAACTAATCTTTTAAAATTTTTTCAAAGCGTGGTTGAAGTTTACGATAGTCATCGGGCGGGAGATGTGGTGTAATTAGATTTTCAAAAAGCGATTGACACCGTACCGCACAAAAGACTCACTGAAAAAAACTAAGGCTCATGTAATCAGGGGTGTAGTAATAAATTGGATAGAAGATTGGTTGCGAGGTAGGAAACAGAGGGTGGTCGTTGATGGAACGGAGTCGTCTTGGGCTAATGTAGCGAGCGGCGTTCCTCAGAGTTCTGTATTGGGCCCCTTGCTTTTTCTTATATATATTAACGATTTAGATGTCGGCCTAATCAGTACAGTTTCAAAGTTTGTGGATGACACGAAGTTGAGTGGTAGGGCAATTAATGACGAAGATAGAGGTAAAATCCAGGAAGATCTGAACAAAATCGTTGATTGGTCAGTCACATGACAAATGAGATTTAACGTCAATAAGTGCAAAATTTTACATATAGGTTCGCGTAACGGTAATTTTGCGTATAGTATGTCAGGGAAGGAGTTGGCAAGTGAAGAACAGGAAAAAGATTTAGGAGTTATCGTCACTGGTGATTTAAAAGTGGCGAAACAAAGTACAGCAGCGATCAATAGGTGAACAAGGTGCTAGGTTTTATAACTAGGAATTTTGAGTACAATCGCGCGATATTATTGTTCCTCTTTATAAATAATTAGTTAGACCCCATTTGGAGTAGGCGAACCAATTTTGGAATCCGCATATGCGCAAAGATATAGATAAAATAGAAAGAGTTCAAAGACGAGCAACTAAGATGATTCCGTGGCTTAGGTCGAAGTCGTACGATGATAGGCTTAAGGAGTTAAAATTGACTACACTCGAGACTAGGAGACTAAAGGGTGATCTAATCCAGGTTTTTAAAAAGTATGAATGGATTCGATAACGTAAATAGAGATAGCTTTTTCGAAATATCACAATATAACAGGATGAGAAATAACGGGTGTAAGTTGACAAGTAGAAGGTTCGAGACAGCAGTTGGCAAAAACTTTTTTACGCATAGAATAGTAAATAGCTGGAATAGTTTGCGGTAGAAGTAATTAGTAGCACGTTTATAAACATGTCTAAAAATCGATTAGACGCATATGTTGATAGATTGGTACAGTTTAAGGTAGTAAAATTAAGGTTTTTGTTGTTCGGAACCCACGTAAAATAGTAGGTCTCCTCCGCCACCACGGAGGACATGCGTAATACACAATTATAACCACAGTTAGGTAGACCAGCCATGAGTGGATCCTGGGTCTTTGTTGGTCTGAAACATTATAACATATATATATATATATATGATGATGAATAAAACCACGAAGGAAAGGAAACACAAAATGGTGCTCAAGCGCTTTCGTCTAATGACATCCTCAGGAACACTGAAGTACATAAAAAGGTTAAGCCTATATATAGGTTACAGAAAGAAAAAAAGAAAAAAAAATAACATACATACACACACACATATATATATACATATATATACATACATATCTATATATACAAATACATACATACATACATACATACATATATATACAATAAACAGAGAAGTAAAAATAAAAATAAAAATTAAAAATTAAAACCTTAAAGGATTACCAGTGAGGCGTACAGATTTGTAAGGAAAAATATCGATTTTTAGCACAAGATCAAATGGATTATAAAAATACAAATTTATACTAGAACTCTGTCCGGGTTTTTAACATATTGCTGCCTATGGTCAGGTTTCGATATATAAAAAAAATAAAATGCAAATTAAAAGTTAATAAAGTAGAAGACAAGTTTACCAAAGATTTAATGTTTTACACTTCTTATCTAAATCTGCTTTAAAGGAATTCAACATAACAGGATCGAGTTGAAAAAGACCATTGCTTATGTTGAAGTTATTTGAAAGTTGGATAATGGCAGACTCAAGAATATTTCTATTAACAATGTTGCTTGAATGGAATAAAACTGAAGCATTATTCCAATCAATACAGTGGGCTAACTCTGACAAATGGACAAAAAGGGCACTGGACAACTGTCCTGTTCTAACGGAATATTGATGCTGTTTTACACGTGTGTGCAAATCCTTTCCCGTCTGACCTATGTAAAGGAATCACATTGTTTACAACCAATTTTATAGATAATGCCTGAATTATTGGTAGGGCTATTTTTTACTATGATATTTTTCACAATATTGTTATATGAAAATACTACATTAATATCCAAAAGTTTAAGTACATTAGCAATGCCTAAAAAGCAAGACAATTCAATCCCATTTTTGGATGTGCGTGTACATAGGGAAAGCCCAGGTTTTAAGTTTAGTATCTATCGGAAAACGACAAACAATTTGTCCTACGTACACTTTTACTCGGGACATGATACCCCCACTAAAAAGGCCATATTTTCATCAATGTTTCTCCGCGCCCTTAGGATCGCCAGTCCGGAATACATCGATGCCGAATTGGAAAAAATCAACGGTATTGGAAGTGATTTGTGTTATCCATCTGCGTTTATGGAATCTTGTCTCAACAAGGCAAAACGAACTTTCTATCGTGTCAATATTAACACTCGTACTTTGTCAAAAAATATTTTAGTACTTCCATTTTTCCCGGGCTTTTTAGGCATTGCTAATGTACTTAAACTTTTGGATATTAATGTAGTATTTTCATATAACAATATTGTGAAAAATATCATAGTAAAAAATAGCCCTACCAATAATTCAGGCATTATCTATAAAATTGGTTGTAAACAATGTGATTCCTTTTACATAGGTCAGACGGGAAAGGATTTGCACACACGTGTAAAACAGCATCAATATTCCGTTAGAACAGGACAGTTGTCCAGTGCCCTTTTTGTCCATTTGTCAGAGTTAGCCCACTGTATTGATTGGAATAATGCTTCAGTTTTATTCCATTCAAGCAACATTGTTAATAGAAATATTCTTGAGTCTGCCATTATCCAACTTTCAAATAACTTCAACATAAGCAAAGGTCTTTTTCAACTCGATCCTGTTATTTTGAATTCCTTTAAAACGGATTTAGATAAGAAGGGTAAAACATTAAATCTTTGGTAAACTTGTCTTCTACTTTATTAACTTTTAATTTGCATTTTATTTTTTATTTTATATATATATATCGAAACCTGACCATAGGCAGCAGTGTGTTAAAACCCGGGCAGAGTTCCAGTATAAATTTGTATTTTTATAATCCATTTGATCTTGTGCTAAAAATCGATATTTTTCCTTACAAATCTGTACGCCTCACTGGTAATCCTTTAAGGTTTTAATTTTTTTATTTTTTATTTTTATTTTTACTTCTCTGTTTATTGTATATATATGTATGTATGTATGTATGTGTGTATTTGTATATAGATATGTATGTATATATATGTTATATATAATGTGTGTGTATGTATGTTATTTATTTTTTCTTTTTTTCTTTCTGTAACCTATATATAGGCTTAACCTTTTTATGTACTTCAGTGTTCCTGAGGATGTCATTAGACGAAAGCGCTTGAGCACCATTTTGTGTTTCCTTTCCTTCGTGGTTTTATTCATCATAAATATTTTTCACGTGTTACTTTCGTGAAATAATTTTCATATATATATATATATATTATATATATATATATATATATATATATATATATATACACGTTTCCTTTCAACCTTTCAAAGGTTCCGTGCGATGATTCCTCATTTCACGAAGGTCAAGCTTGTCTCCCCCTCCTCTGCTATATATATATATATATATATACAGAACGACGCTTGTGTAGAAGAAACGTCCGCACAAGATGGGGAGAGAGAACGAGCGTCGTTCTTTACATCAATTATACTGTGTGTTGTTTGCAGTTAAAATGTATATATGTATGGCATGAGAAGGTGCCCCCTCAGGGCATTTGATTCCGCTCGTATGTAGGAGAATTACGAGTTGTGACTGAGCGGGGACCTTGGTGCAGTGGTTAGCATATCCGACCGGCAATTGGATGATCCCTGGTTCGATTCCTGGGAGGTGCCTCATTTTTCATTTGCTCGTTCTCTCTCCCCATCTTGTACGGACGTTTCTTCTACATAAGCGTCGTTCTTTACATTAATTATACTGTGTGTTGTTTGCAGTTAATATATATATATATATATATACACACACGTTATATATTGTGTGTGTGTGTATATATATATATATATATATATATATGTGTGTACGTAATTCGTTTACCATTAATACAAAGAACTGTTGTAAATGGATTCGCTGCAAATTTAGAAACAATTCGAAGATTCAGTGGGCGCATTTCATTTGTGTCTCCATTTTGAAACAGTTAAATTCCTTGCAATTTCATCAGCCGTAAATTTCTTTCAAGAAACTTTCGTCATCATCTGTTTACATTTTTTGTATACGAGTCCACAAAGTTTCGGAAACTTAGTTTCCAGCTTCAGTGCTAAAATGTTAAAATGAGCACATAATTATGATATATTGTGATAGTTAAATATGAAGAAAAAATAAGGGTGTGAGAGATGGTAAGATATAAAAAAATATACAAATAATTAAAGTGTATTTAAAGCAGTTATTTATAATGGGGATAAAATGTATATTTATGTATTTATAGGAATATGTTTATAAGGTAATTTATTAGTCAAACTTATGAGAATTTAGTGGGACGTTAAAAATGAAGGTTGCAGAAAAATAGGTCTATTAAATTTAATACAGATAATACAGGGTCTGTCAAAAAACTAAGCCAAATTCAAACCTTTATTAAAACAAAACCATTTATCTAATTAAGTTGAATTTTTTACACATAAAGTATAGGTAATGACCTATTATCCTTTAAATTTTTATGACGATATCTTCAGAATTGTTATTTTATTAATAATTAACTAAAAAGTGAGATTCTCCTACTTAACATGAAAAAAATTTTTTTTACGATATACTGTAGATAATTTTTAGTTTAATAAAATTAAAAGAACTGTTCAATATGATTCCCTTGCATTTCTATAACTTTTTTTAATCTTGATCTGAATTCGTCTATTGCTCGATTTATTTGCTCTTGGGGGAGCTCTGCCCATTTTGCGATAATCAACTCACGCAAATGATTGACATCCCTTATTCTGTTCCTATACACTCTCTCTGCCAAGTTTTCCCATATTCCGTAGTCTACAGGATTTAGGTCAGGGCTGTTAGGTGACCAATTATTCGGTTCCAGAAATTCAGGCACATTCTTTTTCAAATATTCGATGGTTGTTTTGGCAGTATGTGATGTTGCACCATCTTGTTGAAAAATAAAGTAACCTTGACTAGCCAAGTTTCTCATTTCTGGAAGCATTTTCTCAAGCAGGGTATTTGAATAATATTGAGCATTAATTTTCACTCCTGGCTCAATAAAAAATATTGAAGTTTTTCCCAACTTGGACACTCCAACAGAAACCATGACGCTAGAAGAAAAGTGACTCCTTGTTGCGTACAGTCTTTCATCTTGGATTTCATTTTGCTTCGCAACATCAGAATAAACCCGGTCATTCTGTGAGTTTCTTGGTGGCTCTACCGTAAAACGTTTTTCATCCGTAAAAAATGTCTTGGAAAGTTTATTTTCAGTTATTATATGTAAAATACGTTTGGATTTCTCAACTCTTTTCTGACAGTTTACTTCTGACAATCTTTGTCCATGCACTCTTTTAAATGGTTTAAATTGCAGATCAGATTTAATAATCCTTCTTACGCTTGATTCTGATATTTCTAGTTCTTTTGATATTTGAGCAGGTGTCATGTGGCTACCAGGTCGATCATCTTGACTAAGGATACGTTCCTCCACTTTCTGAATATTTTCATCTACTCTAATTGATTTTGGTCGCCCACTACCAACCTTCCTTTCAATGCTTCCTGTTTCATCGATAGTTCTCAATAAGTAATCTAAACCTGATCTAGTCCATCCTTTATAATCGAATTCAGAAAGTAATTTCCTTGCACTATAACCTTTTTCAACTCTATAATGCTTTATAATTATTTTATCTTCATGTGAGAATGGCATATTTAGAGGTATTCACGAAAAATTTTAAATCTAAACAAATTCTGAAAAAGAGAAAAAAGAAGATATTACATAATGAGAAAAACTGAAATTTTCGCAATCTGTAGAAATAACCGCATAACTCCTAAAATATTTAAAATAAAGTTATAAATTATCACAGATTATTTATGAGCCTTTTATTTATTTAGTGTAAAAAAATATTTAAAATCTCTATCAAATTGTACATTTTATAGAGATTTCAAATTGGCTTAGTTTTTTTGACAGACCCTGTAGATGATGTAACCTTTATTTCAAAAGGGTTTTGTTTCGGAATTAAAGAGAATAGCGGTGATTTTAATCACGAGAGGAGAAGATTTATGTCACTATGCTTAAGTTGAAGGCGAAACTGTAGTCGCTGAGGGATGTTTTTTACTGAGAATATGAAAAGATGTTATCGATGAACATCTAAGCATGTCAATTCGCATCACATCACGTAGACTCGGGATACCCAAATCAACTGTCCACAAAATTTTGAAATCGACGTTGAAGAAGAGAAGTTATCACATTCAGGTGCTTCATGACTTACGTGAAGAGGATTATCCAAAGCGAAGTGCAGTGTGTGTGCCGATCTTGTTAAACACATTCAAAATGAAAATTTAATGGACCACATTCTCTTCGGTGATGAAGCAACTTTCCACACGTGTGGAAAGGTTAATTGCCATAACTGCCGCATATGGGCTAATGAAAAGCCAGTTGATTTCTATCAATGGGAATGAGATTCTCCTAAAGTTACTGTCTGGTTGGGTATGACCAAATCTAAGAATTATGGGCCCTTTTTCTTTGCTGAAGCTACAGTTACAGGGCTTATTTATCTGGACATGCTTCAGCAATTCCTGGAACCCCAGCTTCATTCAGATGACATTTTAAACACCGTCGTCTTTCAATAAGATGGGGTACCTTGTCATTACGCAAACATTGTTCGGAAGTACCTAAATGAACGATTTCTAAATCAGTGGATCGGACGTGGAGGCAACAGGCCCTGGGCGGCTCGATCTCCTGACCTAACGCCCTTGGATTTCTTTGTGCATGGGGCTTTATCAAATCAAACGTCTATCAAACGAGGGTTACAGATCTGCAAGATTTACGTGCTCGTATCGTAACAGCAGTTACAAAAATACCCCTGTCATGCTCCAAAATGTGTTCCACAATGCTGCTGACAGATTCGAACTCTGTAGAGATACTGATGGTGTTCATGTAGAATCATATGCTTAAGTATTCATTAAATGTATGCTTTCTATTATAGTGTTATTGAATTTTACCCTTTTCGCTACGTTTTCACTGAAATAGATAGGTACTTTATAAACACCCTGTAGAGCAGAAGAATTATAGCAACCAACTTACATTATAGCAACCAACTCACTCCTTTACACTAAATTATATCTATTTTTTTAATTATAAACCTTTAAATGCTTGGAAAAAAATGCAACAATAAATATCTAGATTCAGATGACATGTATTACAACAGTTAGAACCAATGACTTACATCCTCACAGGAAGATAAATGACTAAACATAGCCTAATGGCAAATTTTGTAAAATAAAATTTGCTCACATAATGGTTAACATGTCTGTTCAAACTACATTCAAGATTAAAGAACTATGTAGTAATGATCAGTGATCTAGAACGTGCTTCTGCGCCTAATCTTATAAGTTATAAAAGTGGCTACAAAAGTAGACAAAAGGCCCAGGGTAAGGGGGACCCGTCGGGGCCGTGCCCCTATGTTAAAAACATCCCTGTTTCACCTAAGTCCGGGGAGCAGCGATAAAGGCTATGTCTTCCGAAAGAGTTTCCGACTGAAACTCGATATAAAGATTCTATGACACGGAGATCGGTTGGTTGGTTTGCTGAACCGCTAATTTTGAAAAAGGTTGGGTGTAGAGGGTGGTCGTGAAAATGGCCATGGTCTCTTATGGCTGATTTTGATGGTTTATTTAAAGGTTGTGAAGTTCTGGTTGAAATGCTGCTACGTTCATCCACTCTTGTTTGATATTGGCGGGAGGTACTTCCATTATAGTTCGCTTTGCCAGAAACACAATTGAAGAAGTATGTAGTGGACGAAACAAGGACTTAAGGGAGTATTTCTTTGTGATTAAGTTAAGATTTAATACCGTAGAAACGGAACAAGAAGTACTGTGTATCCTCTTTGACAGTAAGACCTTTAAGGGAAAGTTGCTAAATGTTAAGAAAGTTTCTGATAAGGTGTTGAAGTAAATGTTTTGGGAAAGAATTATCAGTGATAAAATTTTTAGTGAATTCTATTTCTTTATGGAAGGATAAATAGGAGCAGATATGGTAGGCACGGTGGATAAAAATTTTAATACTCGTACTATTGATTTTTTATGTAATGAGGGGATGTTGTTGAGAGTTAAGGTCGTGAAGGAATAGAGCGGGAAGGGCATGATTAGTTTTTGATAGAAAAGGAAAGTGTCGTCACGAACCTTTTGTATAAATATGGTTTGTAATTAACGGGGTAGTGATGCAACTAATTCTCTTCGTGATGTCAGAGGAAAGTGTTTGCAAGTGTGGCGCTTAAAGGGGATCCCATAGCTAGTGAGTCTGTCCGTTGAGTTATTTATTGAAGAGAAAGTATGTGTCTGAAGCGGCAAAAGTTAGTAATTTCGTAAATTCTTGTTTCGTTAGATTCAGTATTGAACTTTTACTAATACAGATGTTAATAGTTCCGTTTATTGGTATATTCGCATAGAGGGATACACTATCGAAATTCGAAACTATTCATGAGAAATGTGTTTACATTGTTTATAGTTACTATTTCTTTGACGAATTCGAAGGAGTTAGAGACTGAGTAGTGAGTACTCGTTCTGGGTTAGAGTTGTTTGGGTAGGGATTAGAAATTTTGCTAGTTTGTAATTGTAAGTGATATAAGCAGAAAGAATGGGTCTGACAGGCAAATTTCGTTTATAGATTTTGGGGAGACCGTAGAGGATACCTGGAGACGATCCGGAAGAGCATAATTTATTGTAGCATCTTCTGATATTTTATTTTGATGGCGTAATCTTCTGAGAAATCGGATGATTTTGTTCTCCAGTTTTAAGAGAGAAAGTTATAGGATTATCATTAATTTTTTGAATTTGGTGGGGTCTTTAAGGACGTTATACACTTTACTGATTTAGTCAGCTTTGTTCAAGAGAACTGTACCCATAGGTGAATTTACGTATAAGCAAAGTAGGCACCTGCCTAGGGGGCAAATTTTGAGAGGCAGCAAATTTTGTCATATTTCAACATAAATTTGGCAAAGAAAACAAAAATAAAAAATAAATAATTTATAAACACTAACGAATTAAATGGATTCACAAATAAGTTTTAAAATATAAAAAACAGCAGCAGCCTCTAATAGCAAACTTAGCGATATCACTTTAATCCCTGCCTAGGGGAGGCAAAATGCTACGTACGTCTCTAACTGTACCCTTTCCTTTATCAGGACGGAAGATTACAACGGAATCGTCTTTGGATAGTTGCTTTAGACAGAAGATATCTTGTTTATTGATTAAGGTGGAAACTATTTACAAAACTCCCTCAAGCCCTTGTTTCGTCCACTGGCACGATATTCTCCTTCAACTGTGTTCGTTGCAAAGCGAACTAACGGGTGCGACAAAAGTAACGCCCTTTTAATAATTGTATCTTTATAGTTTTATACAGTATAATTTTTTAGTTTTATATTGTATCATTTTGTTATTTTTAGTTTTTACTGAGAAAGTACTTATTATTTTCTTAAAATGCTGTATTTTTCTTAAAAAACTGATTATTTCTCTTAAAATGCTGTAATTGATTTATTTCCTTCAATAAAAGAGAATAAACTAAAAAGGGCGTTATTTTTGCCGCACCCGTTATATTGACAGTGTACCTTCCGCCAATACCAAACAAGAGTGGACAAGCATCGCGGTATTTCAACTAGAACTTCACAACCTTTAAATAATCCATCAACATCAGCCATAAGGGAATAGGGTCATCTTCACGGCCATCTTCAACTGTTTCAAAATTATCGATTCCGTAAACCAACCAACCGACGTCCGTATCCTAAAATCTTTTCATATTCTCAGTAAAAAAACACCCCTCAGCGACTACAGTTTCGCCTTCAACTTAAGCATAGTGACATAAACCTTCCTCTCTCGTGATTAAAATCACCGCTATTCTCTTTAATTCCGAAACAAAACTCTTTTGAAATAAAGGTTACATCATCTATTATCTGTATTAAATTTAATAGACCTATTTTTCTCCAACCTTCATTCTTAACGTCCCACTAAATTCTCATAAGTTTGACTAATAAATTACCTTATAAATATTTTCCTATAAATACACAGATAAACATTTTATCCCCATTATAAATAACTGCTTTATATACATTTTAATTATTTGTATATTTTTTTTATATCTTACCATCTCTCACACCCTTATTTTTTCTTCATATTTAACTATCACAATATATCATAATTATGTGCTCATTTTAACATTTTAGCACTGAAGCTGGAAACTAAGTTTCCAAAACGTTTGCTAATAAAACTACAACATGTACCAGCTCTTCGTTCAACCGTTCTTCAATATATATACAGTATATATATATATATATGCCTCAGTGGTGTAGTGGTTAGCGTCGCTGACGACCAATCCATCGGCCTCGGGATCGAGACCCGGAGACGGCAGGCAGCGCGCAGAAAAACCCAAACTGTTCATCCTTCCACACAATAAAATTGGTTGGTAGATAAATGGGTACCCTGGGTAGCCTAATGATTAAGACGCTGGGCTGCTGGTGGGGCGTGGTTCGGATTCCACGTTAAACTATAGGTCTAAGGTGGAGTGACGAGTTCGACCTTCGTCAAAATGAACAATTCGGGCGGAAGCTAAACCAAGGTTACCTAAGGTTACAGGGTCAACAAAATATTGTTTTATTTTGTTTAATTCATATGTAAAAAAATATTAAATGTATAAATTACTGTGACATTATTATTTTCACAGAATTTATCATATTTTTTTCATGTGAACTCACATTCAACGTGACAGACTTTCAGTTTTTGAAACTTAATGAAATAGTCCTTTCAATGACTTTTGGGATTTCGTAGCCAATTTATATGCTTCCTGCATTCATTGGGTGTTCTACAGAGTCCGTACGGTTTTCTTTCAATCAAAATGACTTTCCAAATTGTCATTCACATCCCAACTATCTTCATATTTCTTTATTAATATCTTTATTGAAGATCTCCTCAGGGGCTTCCCTTACCCAAATTGCGATTTAAAAATTTCACAATGAAAGCACGTTCAGCTTTAGAATACGCCATCTTCCCTACTAAAAATTTGATCATAGCGGCCTTAGGCTAAACTACAAAACTCTCCAGTTGTGAAAATAATGTGTTGTAACGTGAATTAAACTAAATAGAGCGTCCTTATTTTTGGATATATATATATATATATATATATATATATGCACTAGCGTTTCCTTTTCCTTGTGGTTGTTTGCTTATATATATATATATATATATATATATATATATATATATATATATATTATATATATATATATATATGAGAGAGAGAAGAAAAAAAATATAGAAAAATAAGAAACCCAGAAAATATAGGATCTTTACAAACCGACATAAACAGAATCTACAAGTGGACGGAAGACAACAATATGAAGTTTAACACCGAGAAATTTCAGCTATTACGGTATGGAAAAAGAGAAGACCTAAAATCCATGGAATATTATACCCCAAATGGACAGGAAATTCAGAGAAATTCTAAAGCAAAGATTTAGGGGTTGTAATGACAGATGATGCGAAATTTGAAACACAAAATAAGATAGCAGTAAACAGAGCAAAGAGAATAACGGGACAGATATTGAGAACCTTTAAACGAAGGGATAGGAATGTAATGATTCCTCTCCTGAAAACCCTGATCATACCCAAATTGGAATACTGCTCGGTCCTAACATCCCCATATAAAAAGAAGACATTAGACAGCTGGAAGGGATCCAGAGAAGCTTCAGAGCCAAGATAAATGGGTGCAAAGAACTAAATTACTGGGAAAGGTTACGCGAACTAGACCTATATTCACTGGAAAGGAGGAGAGAGACACACACCATTATTTTCACTTGGAAAATAATGGAGAAACTAGTCCCCAATCTTACTCTGAACCCTATAACTCCCCAAACAACGGTGGAAAGTAGACGCGGTAGACTGTGTCGTATTCCCAAATTGAAGGCGAGACAGGGAACATCCTTAACCCTGAAAGAAATAGTTTTGTAGTGAGAGGACCAAACTGTTTAATCAGTTGCCCAAAGACCTAAGAAACACGAAGGGAGTTGCAGTGAACACTGAACATCTTCAAAAGAAGACTAGACGCCTGGCTCAGACCAATCCCCGATGAGCCGGGCGTACCTGGCTATGTGAGGTGGAGAGCGCAAGAATCCAACTCACTACTTCACCAGGCCAACTCGAGAGGAGGGGCGACAAGCTTGACCTTCGCGAAATGAGAAATCATCGCGCGAAACCTTTATAAGGTAAGGTGTGTATATATATAAAATGAGCTATGCTAAAGAACCTTTAATCTCCACTGGGAGTTAAAACGAAAAGGGCATAATGCCAGTGCCAAAGAATTAGGGCTCTCGCTGCCTCTTTCTTTCATGCAACGGACTTCATTTGATTATGTTTTCCTCTCCGAAATAATTTGTTCTTTTAACACGGAATAAATGTAGATTTATTTTTAGCTCAGCTGAATTTCGATTATTTATAATATATATATATATATATATATATATATATATATATATATATATATATATGCCTCCATAAAAGAATGCTCTAATTTAATTCACATGTTACGACACATCGTATATACTCGTATCATCGTATGTATCCCCAAGTAACATCGATAGAAAGCCATTTTTACTCATTAACCGCTATTTTGCAAATTGGTCGAACTTTCTTGTAGGAGATAACTTTTTGAGGTTAGGTTGTTAGGTTAATCTAATCTAACCTAACCTAAAAAAAAATCACTGGCTATATAAAAACCTGAGGTAGTATGAGGTACGAATTATTTGATTTCGAATTTTTTAATTAAAATTCTGACGCGGTGAAATTTGAAAAATAATCATTGTATACGATAAAAAAGCGCTTTCTCTAAACTTTTTAATGGACCCCCCCCCCCCCCCACACTTGCCTTAACACAAACGTGACTCAAAATTTGAAAATATAACAAATATGACCCGTAGGAGCTACTTGGTAGAAAATGAGCACGGATGAAAATAACGGAGAAGTTGGGGCGAATGTACAGTATTTTTTTTCTTTTTTTTCCTTTTTTTTTTTTTTGCAACACCCCACCCCCCTTTGCAACACCCCCGCTATTACCCCCAAAATAACAAATTCTACATTAGTCTTAAAACAAAAAGTTGACGAATACTTGGCTTGTGTGCGAAACGAACCTTGCAACTCAAAATCCGATCAAATTATCTTGTAAAGTTTTTAAAGTCTGTCGCATCTTCCAATCTGAATTCTCTCATTTTTGCTGATATCCACCATTGATGCTTCTTCTCTCTCCAAACCTTTTTACTCACCATCTGCGTTCCTTTTAGCCTTTTCTTTTCGTTAGCATACTGATCACGACGAAAGCTGCACTAACCAGACATGGGGTCAATTATAATCATAATCCTCTAATCCTAATTAATTACGATTACGGTGTATTCATAATCGTAATCTAAATATTCATACCTTCGTATCGTTATCAGACATTTTCAAACACTGTAATCATATTCGAAATCGTAATCCATCTTCCTCTATAGTTCGTAGTCATAATTGTGATCGTAATCCATCCAAAAAATCGTCGTAACCTTTGATTACAATATGATTATGAGTGAATTACATATATTTGAGTTACAGGATTGTGGTACTCGTGAATGGACGTTTTAATTTTTCCTGTCAAGTCCTACCTTGCCATCCCAGCTTCGTATGCACCACTGGAGCGACCCTTCTCTGTTGCAGGGAAGGTGTTCAAGCCAGAGAGGTGCAGCTTTATTGACAGCAAATTTGAGGAGCTCATGTTGACATCGTCACACCAACAACTGAAATTTTTATAAGATTTCAGAGAATAGAATAGACAGATAAATAATATTTCCAATATTCGTATTCAGACTAAAGTCCGCATACAGGTTTGTATGGCTACAGCTGTCACCAGCAAATGTTTGCCTATACAGCAAAAGTTTTTAGTGTGAACGTACCTTTACATACAATAGGCCCTAGAATTTAAAGGTTGAAATACTTCATCTGTTGTGTACATATACACATCGCGCAATTGATGTGATATTGTGATACCTAAAAAGAAAGATACAGTACTTCCGCGAATTTACTGACTGGATCTCGTAAAAAGAGTTCATGCATGTAATTTGATTTCGCAGAGATCTACAGATCTACAGAAGCTAAGGCTAACAAAGACCCTAAGATCCACTCTAAGGCTAGCCCGAGAGAAAGGAGAGAGTAGGGGGTTAAGAGAAGAGAGGAGAATAAGGGGTTAAGTAAGGAGCAACACCTATCATTCGTGGGTTAACATTCATTCAGAAAAAGAGGGAAAAAGTCTCACCATCATCATCCGCCGGCCACTGCCGACAAGTCAGAAAAATAGTCGGAGAATATAGGAGAGGGGTAAAAAATGAAAAGAAGTAAAATAAGAACGCTTACAAACCATGCAAACAGTCTTAACTCACTGTCATACCATGCAAACTACAAACATGCAAGGAAAGAGTTACAGACATGCAAAGTAAGGAGGATAAGAAAAAAAAAAAAAGTAGGTAAAGTTAAACAAAAAGTGGGTTAGTTTACGCTATGAGCTACATCTACATTCGTGTTAGTCTAATTTTTTTTTTTTTTTTTTTTTTTTATTGCTGGCATCACACGCTGGCATGTCACAAGCTGGCATTCATCGTCAACAGACTCATCCTCGAGCACCACCACCAGAGCTCCTGTTGTTAACTTTCTTTTTTAATTTTAAACAACGTTAATATTTTAAAATGTCTGTCAAGACGGTTCTTAAACACATTAACGCTGGTAGAATGAACGACTGACGCGGGAAGATTATTCCATTTATCAATTACTTTAAACGTAAAGAAGTTTTTAGCGATATTAGTAATGAAACGTCTGCCACGCAACTTGAATCCGTTATTGCGAGTATTACTATTATCGAAAGTGAACAATTTGTCAAAATTTACGTTATCGATGTTATTAACGATTTTGAAAACTTCAATAAGCTCCCCCCTTAATCTCCTAGTTTCGAGTGAATACAAGTCTAACACTTTAATCCTATCTTCATAAGGCTTATTGCGCAATGCCGGAATAAGTTTCGTGGCACGACGCTGAACCCTTTCTAACCTATCAATATCCTCACGCAAGTACGGGCACCAAAATTGAACGGCATATTCCAATGAGGCCTGACTAGGGACTTGTAAAGGGGCAAATATAATATCCTTCGATTTAAATTCGAAATTACGCGCTATGAAGCCTAACATCCTATTAGCTTTTGCGCAAGACTCCAGGCACTGGTTCCTAACCTTTAAATCTTTAGTTACGCGTACGCCTAAATCTACTTCCTCGTCAACGCTCGCTAAATCCCTATCATCCATCGTGTACACGTAATTATTGTTGCGAGAACCTATATGCAAAACTTTACATTTATCTACGTTAAATTGCATCTGCCACTTATCCGTCCACTCCATAATCCTATCTACATCGTCTTGGATCCTATTTCTATCGTCCTCGTTAACAACCTTACCGCCTATTTTAGTATCGTCCGCGAATTTTGACACGTTACTAATCAATCCTACATCTATGTCGTTAATGTAAATTACGAATAACAATGGGCCTAACACTGAACCCTGTGGGACACCACTACCTACCTCTAACCACCCCGATTCACTACCATTAACTACGACCCTCTGCCTCCTAGCACGAAGCCATTCTTCTAACCAGTTAGCTACCTGACCGCGGATACCGTGCGCTTTAACCTTCGCAATTAGTCTCCTATGCGGAACTGTATCGAACGCCTTTTTAAAATCTAAATAAATAACGTCAGCTGCCCTATGCCTATCGTATTCGCGCACTATTTCGTTATAAAATTCTAACAAATTTGTTAAACAAGACCTATGGCGTCGAAACCCGTGCTGACTACTATTAATCAAACCCCTACTTTCTAAGTGATCGATAATACGATCCCTAACTACGGATTCCAAAAGTTTACCGACAATTGACGTTAAGCTAATGGGCCTATAATTGCTAGCTACCGCGCGGTCGCCTTTTTTAAAAATAGGCGTGACGTTAGCTAATTTGAAGTCTTCAGGAATAATCCCCGTTTCTAGTGACTGATTAAAAATCTTCGCTAAGGGGCCTACGATAACGTCTTTCAAATCTTTCAAATGTCTAGGATAAAAAGCGTCAGGGCCTGGAGCCTTGCTAACTTTTAGCCTATCGATATAATGCGCAATCTCAGCCTAAATCTTGGTGGGAAGCTATTTACTTCACTCTTATGGTGTAAGTAATCATTGTTTTGTGTGCTCAAAGTACATTAATAACTATTATAAGAAATAAAACAAATTTATGATGCCTCGTGAATATAGAAAGGGCAACAAGCCTGACCTCCGTGAAATGAATCTTCATCGCCCAAAACACCTGAAAGGTCAGATATACAGAGGGCTGACAAAAGTAAATAGACACCACGATGATTGTCTTAAGAACAAATGCCGAAGCTCATCAATGAAATGCCAGAATATGTGTTAGCTTTACTTAATGCAAAGGGGAGGGAGAGAAAGCAAAATTATTCTAAATATATTGATTCAATAAATCTGGTATTGTTTATTGACTTCTATTACCAAATCCAAACTATGGAAAAACCAAATGTGTCTATTTACTTTTGTCAGCCCTGTGTATACCCTGGTTTCTGAATGATCAAGCTAAACACGTTGGTATAGTTTGGTTTAATTATCAGCTGAGTGCTCTGAGCATCAACACTTTTTTCCACAAACACTTACTTCTACTTCTGTATACTTAGAAACTTCCTCAACAGAATTTATCAACCTCCTCTCAAAGTCCCACCGTTAAAAAAGACGTACGATATTTTTCGCTCCCCTTCTACGATTATATCAGTTACAAAATAGACAATGAACTTCATTACCTATTCACCTCTCTCTACCTGAACATTAGCTTTCATTTGCACTTATTACTAACAAAAGCATTAAATCATATTTTAATCACAAAGAAAAACTCCCTCAAACCCTTGTTTCGTTCACTATCTACTCTTTCAACTGTGGTCGCTGCAAAGCGAATTATATTGGCAGTACTTTTCCCCATTATCAAACAAGAGTGGACGAGAATCGCGGCATTTCAACCAGAACCTCACAATCTAAATAAACTATCAAAGTCAGCTATAAGAGATCATTGCCATCTTCACAACCACCCCTCTACATTCTACCAGTTTCAAAATTGGCCCTGCACACCAACCAACCAACCGACCTCCATCTCCTTGAATCTCCACATATTCTTATTGAAAAACCATCACTCAACAACTACGGTTCTGCTTTCAACTTAAACATAGCTAAATAAACCTTGCCTCACGATTAGAAACATATTGCTATTCACTTTAATTCCTGGACAAATACCAACAAAATGAAAATTTCACTACCCAACATTTGTGTTAAAGTTAATAATTTTCTTGAATCTTTTAGTCATAACCTCCGACTGAACTTGATAAGTTAGTCCAATATATTACCTTATTATGTTCTTACAAATTCACAAATTATCCCCATACTTTCATAACCCCATTTTTAACCATTTTGTATATATCCTAATTTCCCATTCATTTTATATTACATTTGTATACTTTTTGTTTCATTACACTCAATCATTTTGTCATATACTGTTTTATAATTATTCGTTCACGTTTACCATTTTAGCATAGATTTTTGTATACCTTTTTGTTTCATTATCTTCAAGCATTTTGTGATATATTACAATCATTTGTTTATTTTAACTTTTATAGCAATGATGATGGAAATAATTTTGAGAAACGTTTACGAATAAAACTTTAACATGTACTGGTTCTTCGTCCTCCTGTTCCTGTGAAATAGATCTATGTTCATTCATTTTTCTTCAGTATGATGTTCATCTACACTGAAAACTACTAAATTAAAGGGAATTATATTAAATTACGTATATAAAATTAATACGACATATTGGGAAAGAGAAATTGAACTGACAGCTCATTCATCAAGCTGTAAGCTAACTCATTCTATGACGTTAAATGTGTTTTGAATTTGTTTAACGTAAGATCCAAATCACGAGCTGCTACATCATCTGGACACAAAGGACATTCGCCCATTCAACTACTACCCAGACCCAATGTCGTTTAACTTCGCTAATCTAGCGGGAAACAGTGTTACGACGTGCTTGCACGTAGCCTCTCTATGACGTCGAGGTATAAAAAAAATCTTCAATAAATTTGAATACTGGTCTTAGAATTTTCAGTTGAAGAAAAAATGTTATTGTGAATAATGTAATAATTAACAGGAAATGGTATGTTAATCTGTACTGTACTCTAAGTCAATGCATATATACGTAATAACAAGAGAATCATGGCTGAAAGTATTTCTGAATTTCACAGAACACTAGATTACAGATTATGAACTGTCCACTCAGGATTCGTGCTTCATTTCTTCCAAAGGTTGACCAATTAGAGGAAGGAAAACATTTTTACACGTGAAATCCAGTTATATATAAATGTACACTAAGTAGAACTAAGTTATAATTCATTATTCATGTTCAAAGACTCAGAGTCAAAGATTTTACTAAAAACACAACAAGAACCAAAGCAACCTAGGCCTCCTACATTTTTTGGAAATAATTCTGAAAAGCATAAAAAAATGACACCAGTAATGAAAACTATCGACAGTAAAGCAGAACTATACCATATAATAATGTTTTATGCTTTTTAGAAATTTTATGTTCTTTCGCGAATTTTTTCTTAAATTGTACAAAAGTGTGTAACATTACAAAGATTTATCAACAATATGATTTTGGCAAACTACAAATTGACCATATTTATGAAGTGACAATAATCAGTAGTAAGCTTAATTGACAACAAATAAAAATAATATGGAAAACATATAACTGTAAGTGTGTGGACAAAATATACAAATAATATACAGTATAAGGATAATATCATATAGTGGTTTGTTATTAGTTAATCTCATTTTTATTATGAAGAGATGAAGCCTGGAGAACCAAAACATTTATTAATTATTCTCTTTTCAATAATCTAACTATTAACAGACGTTTCGAGATATCCCACAATCGGTACTTTTTATGAAACTAATTTTGTTAAGATTAAACCTATTGATTAAACACACAAAATCTGAAGTGGCTATCGGTTATATTTTTTTTAAAGCGAGCTACTACTATACAAGAGGAAGAAAATCTACATTAATGTATTAAAAATATTTTGCTTTTAGTTTAAGATCAGGTAAAAGTCAATTTGAAAATGACCCCATCTTCAAATAAACTTCCATTCGTCTTTACTAATAACGGAACACTTATTTAAATGCTAAAAATAACTTCCGAAAGTACAAATCAGTATATTTAAAAACTTATAGGTAGATAATTTTAATGAGAGTGAAATATTTACTAATAGATAATTTTCATTCTTATTATTTCATAATAATAAAGGTAGTTTTGATAAGCATATTTTACAATATTCCAAAGGCATGTTGAGGTTTAAATTATTTTACTTGTACAGATAAATACAGTTTCGGAAAAAAACTGACCTAGAAACCTAAAATTTCTGAAAAACAAAAATTACTAATCTCTAATGACTGGGCTTTGTTTCTGAAATTTTATTAGTTACCAAAAGGAACAAATTATCCAAAGAAAACAGAACATTACCAGTTAGTAATTTTTATGTCTTTAAGAAATTTTTGTTTGTAGGCAAACTTTTCTCGAAACTGTATACATAGGTTTTACACTTTTATTACTTACCTAAAAATAAAAGTCGCAAGCAGCCTATTCGTACAAAAGTGTAAGTTGTAACATCAAAGTGAGTATAAAATAATACAATTCTGTCAAATGCCAACAATTAAGGATAATTTCTGAAAAATATATGTATATAAAAGATATAAACAATAAATATAATGATAATACCTCTATTAATACATAAGATAAAATACAAGGATAAGAAGGAGGAGGGTGCTCTTCAGGTATGTTAATATAAGAATGTAGATGTAGATGTATCGACGAACAAAAATTTTTTTTTTATTTATTCTTTGTGCATCTACATCAATTTTAACAGACCTTTTTTAATATATTTGCTGATTTGATATGTGTGGGGCCTCAGTATAATCAAAGCCTACTCGGGCTTTGGTATAATCTTAACAATAAATCTAAGAACAAATTCTTCAATATTATAAAAACTGCCTATAACACGTCGTAATAATTCTTAAAAACTAAAAAAATCTTCAATGTGTGCTTACCTTAAGTGAATTGAATTAGTAATTATACTTTCATTATCTGATATGTAACATTACATTTTAAGTGTAATTTTAGGTTGTTTAATGTATTAAAGGTAAATATTTACTATTACAACCGTTCTCCGGTAGAAAGTTATAAAAGCTGGTTTTCAATGTTTTTCAATGTGCTGAATTAAAAATGATACTCATTTCCGTCGCAGATTTGTTAAAGAGTTATTGAAGCTTAAAGCTTTTAAAACTTTCTACTCTTTTTTACCTAGGGGACCCCCAGTGGGAACCGGAGTTTTTGGGTGGGGAGAATCATAAAAACGAGTGGTTTCCGAAGATTTTGAAAGTCAGATTAATACAAAACACATCAAAAACCATAGGAAAAACACAAATTTCACCTTCAAAATCGGCCGAACCTAAAACAACCTAAGCAAACCTAACCTAACCTAAAACAACCTAACCTAACCCCTAACGTTATCCAAAACCATGTCCACTAACTGATTCAAATTAAAATCAGTGGAAGTGCCATTTTTTTACCCTTTTCCCGTTAGAGAGTTTAAGCTTCAATAACTCTTTAACAAATCATTTGCGACGGAAATGAGTATCATTTTTTAATTCAGCACACTGAAAAACATTGAAAACCATCTTTTAAAACTTTCTACCGGAGACCGGTGTAATAGTAAAGAAATATTGTATTAAATAACGCTCGCCTTCAGAAAAAAAATTCTATTAATAAAACAAAGTTTTGATTAAAGGTGGAAATAAAGGTGTCTTTCAAAATTAGGGTGACATAATTTCAGCGAAGTGTAATCAAAAACAAACAAACGAATGCTGGGGGCATACATCAATGCAGCTTTGGAGTTTAGTTTTGTTTATTTTTTGATTTAGTCGTATTTTGCAGTAGAAAGCTGAATATTCTTTAACGAATTTAATTTGATTTAAATTGATGTACATAGTTGAACGTGGGTATTTAATCTGAAGCAGGAGGTTGCTTTTAGGTTATTCTCATGGGGCTAATGTAGGGTTAGCCCAGTTTGGAAAAACTGAAACTGTACATAAACTCACTGTTGGTGCGCAAATAAGTCCAGGTGAAGGCAGAGCAGTGTTGAAGCAAAAACGTCCTATTAAAGTGTAGGTGCAAGAAGGTTAAATTGTCTAAATAATAGAAGTGATAGAAACCTAACCAACAGACTTTAGAGTTTGCCAAATTCTTGCACTGACGTTCTCGTTTTTAAAAACTTACGTGCTAAATTACAAAAGTTTTGGGTTAATATGCAGTAAAATACATCACCCAACTTACGGCGGACATCGGAATAATGCGCACCATTTAAAAAAAACAAATTTGGTAGAACACATCCACCAAAGTTGATATTGATATTTATATAGCGAGATAGAGCGAAAAAAAACAAGAATACTTTATTCTATACAAATTTTGGAGGAATTCCTATTTATAAAGATATTTACTTTTGAAATTATTAAATTTTGGCTCCATTATTCACTCATCATACCATCTTGTCCCGTGTGTATGTACTTGTGTTATCATTAGCCAATCAGTGGCTGCCCTATTGTCATGTGAAACCCCACGCATTTCAAAATTATTAAATTTTGGTACCATTATTCACTAGGCTAGTCAAACTGTCTCATCCTATGTGTATGTAGTCATGTCATCATTAGCCAATCAGTGGCTGCCCTATTATCACTTGATACCCCCATGCATGTCCAGTGCTGAAATTTGAATTTGACAGTTGATTCAGAATGGTGGTGTGTAATGGGTGTTCTAATTCTGAGTGGGATGTTATTAAACAAGTTTTGAGGAACAATAGTGCTGCTGCTGTTATATTTTGAGTTCACGGCATGCTCAAGACCTCTTACATGTCCTCAGTGTGATAATGAACTTAATTACTGTGAAAATCAGCATGTGTGGTATTGGTGCATTGTGGTTTCTTGGTGTCAGCCTACCAGGGGCCACCCACCGGGCCCCACCCATAATTAATGTAAGTGCACTGATAATATTTCAGTTAATTCCTATTTAACCATCAGAAACTCAGACTGAGTGGGATGTCATCTAGGCCTAGGTTAGGTTAGGGGTATTACTTACCTTTCTGGTCCTGAATTCATTATGGGTACCCATACCCAGTTAGGTTAATTGAATGCCTGGTTAGGTTAATTGAATGCCTGGTTAGGTTAATTGAATGCCTGGTTAGGTTAATTGAATACCTGGTTAGGTTAATTGAATGCCTGGTTAGGTTAATTGAATGCCTGGTTAGGTTAATTGAATGCCTGGTTAGGTTAATTGAATGCCTGGTTAGGTTAATTGAATGCCTGGTTAGGTTAATTGAATGCCTGGTTAGGTTAATTGAATGCCTGGTTAGGTTAATTGAATGCCTGGTTAGGTTAATTGAATGCCTGGTTAGGTCAACTGTATGCCCTTGACAATTGGTTAGGTTAAGTTGTTATTTTTGTTAGTTTCAATGAAAATATCCCTCTTCTTCAAAGCCTTGGGTGGGGTATCTCCATAATGGTGCATTTGTGCTAAAAATGAGTCATATTCAATTGAAACAGCATGAAATATACCAGAAAAACCTATTTTCATCACCAGTGTAGGTGGATGTGTTCTACTGACTCTTTACTAAAAAAAAAAAGTCATACAGTTGATCTAACTGGGCCTTCATTATTATTCTGGGTTAAATTATGTTTTAACACCCAACTAGTGACCTACTACTTTTGTTGTTTTTTTGTTTCTAGTGTAGTTTTAGCTCCTCTTTCCAAATATACAATCAAAATTTGTTGCAAATGAATAATAGCTATAATTTTTGTAATATTTATATGCGACAAATTTTGATTGCACACTTGGAAAGAGGAGTTAAAACTACACTAGAAATAAAAACAAGTGGGGGGTCACTAGTTGGGTGCTAAATAACAATTTTACCTTATCTTGATGTCTACCATTGAAGGCCTGGTTAGGTCAACTGTATGCTCTTGACAATTAAGTTGTTATTTTCATTAGTTTTAATGAAAATAACATGGCTTAACCTAACCAATTGTCAAGGGCATACAGTTGACTTAACTGGGCCTTCAATGGTGGACATTGGAATAATATTGAAGGCCTGGTTAGGTCAATTGTATGCCCTAACTGGGCTGAAACTATAAATCCAAGAAGTTATGGAAAAATAAAATGTTTTTGGAGATGGTGTGCATTATTTCGAGTCTGCCCAAGATACTAGTCAAATTGGTACTTTACTAGTGTAATTTAGTGTTTTTTCAAATCTGGGTAATTATGCAGTAAATAGATTATTTTACTGCATAATTACCAAGTTTTGCACAATATGAAAAATTCTTGCTCATAATATTTCAGTCATGCTTTTGTGCTTTAGAGAAATTTTGGGTAAAGATTTGATAGAACACAGCCATATAAATTGGTGACAAAAATAGGTTTTTCTGGTATATTTCATGCTGTTTTCAATCAAGGTTGATAAAAACCTGGGTTTTTTATTTTCAAGGTCACTTTCAAGTTATTGCTTTTTTAGATTGAAAGACAATAGTATTTTTCCAGGATATATGTTTAGCGACTCGTTTATTAACAGTATGACAGGGTACAAGTGGTGGATGTATGTTGAAATGAAGGAAACCAAAGGGTCAGAAATTTGCTTGCAAGATTTGCAACATTTATTAAAAATTTGCAAAACTGTACTGCTAGTTCTGGTTCTCTTGAAAGATTCTTTAGTACACTTGGTATAGTATGGAGCAAGCTAAGAAATAGGCTTGGTGGAGAAAGAAGGCGGAGATATTTGTTAGAATTCATAAGCATTTAAGATCAAGTAATACTGTACTTGTGAATATATATATACACACCTTTTATATAGCATTCATTAGTTTTACTGTAGTCTGGACACCATTTAAAAGGCCAATAAAACTTTTCAATTTTTCATAATCTTTATTTACACATTGTATAATTTAAGAATTGTTTTATAAGTCAGCTTACTTGAAATAATCAACATGCCAAAGCATTTTAATTAGCTGCAATTGAACAATGTAGCAATTGGAAAAATTTCAATTATTTTAAAATAAACATATCAGACCAAAAATCCACTGAAAATTCCTGTGGGTTTTGGGTTTGGGTTTTTGGGTGCCAACCCTGGTTTCAATTGAATCTGACATTTATATTTGGTGCAAATGCACCATTATGGAGATCCTCCCCCTTCCCCCCAAGGCTTTGAAGAAGAGGGAAATTGTGGGCTAAAAAGGCTAGAATCAATTGAAACAGTATGAAATACACCAGAAAAACCTATTTTTGTTAGTAATATTCAAGGCAAAAGTAACCTATTTTCACAGTAATTGAGTTTGTTACCACACTTGAGGACACATAAGAGAGGTCTTGAGCATGCCATGAGCTAGAAAGATAGTGACAGCAGCGCTGTTGCCCATCAGAACTTGTTTAATGATGTCCCACTTGGACTGAGGGCACCCACCACACACAACCATTCTAAAGCCACTGTTGAATTCAAATTTCAGCCATTGGACATGCGTGGGGGTATCACATGACAATGGGGCAGCTGCTGATTGGCTAATGATAATAACGTGACTATATACATCACTTGATGAGATGGTTTGACTAGTGAATAATGGCACCAAAATTTAATAATTTTGAAAATAATATCTTGATAAATAGGAATTTCCGCCAAAATTAGTATAGAATAAAGTATTCTTGTTTTTTTCACTCTAACTGTATAAATATCAATATAGAGTTTGGTGGATGTGTTCTACCGAATCATAACCAACTGGTTCTAACTATATTCTTGATGATTGGTTAGGTTGTCGTGATATTTTCATTAAAACTAACGAAAATATTATAACTTAACCTAACCAATTTTCAAGGGCATACAGTTGACCTAACTGGGCATTCAATTAACCTAACAATTTAATTAACCTTGTAATTATACCAAAAAAAAGATGTACAATAGCAGAAAAATAAAAAAAAATTGCAGGGAAATATTGAAAAAGAGCCAAAATTTCTCTCATCAATTTCAGTCAAAACTTTAATTTTAGTTAAAAC
Organism: Bathynomus jamesi; assembly: GCA_023014485.1. Classification (NCBI taxonomy): domain Eukaryota; kingdom Metazoa; phylum Arthropoda; class Malacostraca; order Isopoda; family Cirolanidae; genus Bathynomus; species Bathynomus jamesi. The sequence goes on along the minus strand of JAJOZX010004997.1, from coordinate 175,363 downwards.
TTTTGCCCATTGTATTGGATGCAAGTAATTTCAGTAAAAATTTGCCTGATGTAATGGGTATGAGAATGTTGAAAGCAATTCAGGTGCTACTATAGTATGCAGTCTACCTGTGATTGGTTAGGTTTAGTTATGATATTTATGTTAAAAATAACAAAAATATCATGATTAAACCTAACCAGTCATCAAGGGTGATTGACATTGGGATGTAAACAAGCAATTAGTAAACAAGATGAGAAGCTATAATTAAAAGGTACGGTAAACCACTGAATTGTAGGTAGACTGCATACTATAGTAGTGCACCAAAATTCATATGTTGATGCTTAGGTAAGTTCAAGTAGATTTGGCAGTTGCAAATTAGGTAGGTGTACTTTTAAGTTGTTTAAACATCATAAATTAATTTTTTTATTTTATTGTATAGGTCATTTTAAACATGGTAGGAACCTAACTTAACCCCTAAATGCAAAAAATATGGGTACTTTTCCATTATACTCCCACAAATTAACAATTGGTTAGGTTTAATCATAATATTTTCATTAACAAAAATATTATGACAACCTAACCAATATATATATATATATATATATATACACAAAACAAAAATATCATGACTAAACCTAACCAATCATCAAGGGTGATTGACATTGGGGGTATAATGGAAAAGTACCGAAATATGTTATGCCTGACAAGTGTAGCATATTTTAATTTTATGATTTTGTGCTAAGATTCAGTGCATGGTGTACACCATTGTTATCAGGCAAGTAAGCTCGGTGCACATGTGGCCATTATATAAAAAATGTCATTCATTGCCCAGCAAGCTACCGTATCAATTACTCACATTCCTATGAATGCCATTATCCACAATATTAATACCCAAACCATAAACAAATAGCAAAATAACATGTAAAATTCTATCAATGCAATAAGTTTTTTGCACACCAACACATTAATGTAGGGGACTGCAGTTTGTCAGTAGCCATTACAGGAATACCTCGAAATTTGTCATTAATTCGTTCTGGAATAACGTGACAAATATGAACAACGAAATTCGAGGTACAGGGTGTCCCATAAGTCCGGCATCATAGGAGAAATTCATATTTTCTATTTCTACAAACCATAATTCATATTTTCTATTTCTACAAACCATAATTCATATTTTTCTCTTTCTACAGGCCATAATGTCTGTGAGCAAGGAAGAACGAATCCAGATAATTCTACTCATAGGAAATTGGTGTCAAAGAGAGGCTGCTGCTGAATTTAACAGACTGCATCCAGACCTCGAGCCAATAACACAGAGTTGTGTTAGCAGACTTGTTGCAGAGTTTAAGGAAACAGGATCCATAGAAGATAAACCACGCAGAGGACCTTCAAGGAGGTCCACTGACGATGATACAGCGACTGCTATCTTGGCTCATTTTAACAGAAGTCCCAATAAGTCTCTTCGGCGATTGTCCGCCGAGACAGGAGTGTCGAAAAGTAGCATCCATCGCATTCTTCAGGCTCTCAAATGGCATCCATATAAACTTCAGATCCTACAGAAATTAAGCGAAGATGATCCTGACCGGCGGATGGAATTTTGTGAATGGGCTACGGAACAATACATATTGAGCACGTTCTGTAAATAAAAGCTTTTGTTTTATATTTTTTTATTATTTTTCCTATGATGCCGGACTTATGGGACACCCTGTAGATTATAACATATTAAAATGAGAACATTTTACTCTATTATGTTGTTAACCCTAGAATGCATAACCTGGATAAATATAACACCTAGCAGGCCTCACAAGCCCGGGTTATGCATTCTAGGGTTAAACAGATTAATTAATCAAATTCTTCTCATTTTTCAGCAAAATATAATGTGTGTTGCATTGGTAAACCGTTGAATTTTGTCAATTTCAATCATTGTTTTCACATTTTTTAAAAAAATGACATCTGCGAATATGGACAATGGATTGTGAAACTATAGGTAGTAAAAGATTGACGATGAATTTTGAGGTATTCCTGTAGCTATTAATTTTTTAATTTTTTGCACTTATGGTGATATCAGGGCTGACAAAAGCCACAGTGCAAGGGTTACATGGTTAAATTCAGAAGATGGTGTTGGCACAACATTCATCTTCATAACTATGACAGCATCATCAGTTAGTAGGGGAGGGACAACCTACCTCATAGGGGTCAGCTTAAAAGTGAACATGTTTGAATATGGATGAGTGGGGCCTGGTAGGTACCAACTTCTGGCACACACTGATAATGCTGGTGGGGCAGTTCAATCATGACTCCCAGACACCTGTGTAAGTTGCAGTCATTCAAATGTAAGTGCCCAAAAAGCTTGTCTTCCCTTTTTTTCTCTCTCAACAAAGTAGTTTCCATTTTCAGGTGAAAATGCCCTTTAAAACCTTACCACAAGTGGCTTTAAGACTTGGTGCAGTGGGCCTCAGGATCTGGTCTGACATAATCTTGAGATTTTTTCCAGATGGCTAAACCTAACCTAGATATAAACAGAAATGATTTAATCATTTGATAATTTGTGTGACTCAACAAAATAGGGTCTAAAAAAAATATGTTTTATTGCTTTTTTATTTCAGTAATTTGCGGTTAAATTTCTTGGATGAATTTTTCACATTAAACTATAAGATTACCACATTCTGCAGTTGGGTAAGAACATGAGAACAAAGCCACCAGGGCCTTTCTAGGTTATCCAGAACAAGAACCAGACCACATTAAGTGCATGCTGTAGCTAATGTTTTACTCCATAACACCAGACTACAAAGAATCACTGCTCTTTACAAGGGGGGGGGGGGAGATTTCTGTAGTTTGGAAAGCAAGAACATGTTAGTGCTAGGCAGACATGAATCACTATTCAGAATCAAGGGTGGAATTCTTTGATAAAATAATTTTTTATGCTAAAATAAGCTCGAAGAAATCAATAGATTTGGAGCTAAACTTTAGAATTTGGGACCCATGAAATATTTTCCTTTGATAATTGGTCATTTCAATCAAAGAAATAGTTAAATGGCAATATTATATACAATAAATTTAGTCGTGGAGATATAAATAATAATAATAAAATATGACTAAACTTTGTAATTCCATACTTCAATGCTGAGAGTTATACTAGTGTTAGTTAGGCTCTTGGAGGTAACTGTCACTAGCAATCCAGAAAAAACTATTAGTTTTATTGCAATCAAATAATGAGTAAAGTAAAATTATGGTGTGCCATTTATTTCAGATTGTAGATAAATTTGATGGCATATTTCTTTAATTAGAAAAATTTCATAGATGAATGGTAGTTCTTTTGTAATATGGTGAAAATTGGCATAATTTACAGTGGAAAAGTTCTTTAAAAATTAAAATTTCTAGTGTCATCCCATATTGTTGATCACTTCAGAAATTTTTAGCTATTCTTAAAAAAAAAAAAAAAAAAAAAAATTAAATTTACTAAGTTCTGTAAATAGAAGTTTTATAGATATAAATTTAGGGTAATGGTTCAGAATACGGGCGCCACTTAATTAAGCAAAATTTCGAAAATACCATAGAGACAAGGTTGTTTCTCTCATTAAAATACATTGATTGCATGTGTCGCATAGTCAAAAAAATGAAGTTAGAAAATTATGAAAAACATATATTTTGGGGTATGAATCTAGGAAATTTTGAGTTGGCAACCCTACTATCGTATTGTTCATTCACTTCAGTTTGAAAATGGCTTTGGTCTGTGATGGGTGTGTGGTGACGCTAGTAGAGCACGCATGGTGTTCTCCCTTTAAATGTAGTGTGTCCAATTTGTATAATTTAGGTCTCGGGGGGTGTATGGGGGCAGAGCCCCTGTAAAGATCACATAGCTATCACATAGCTATCACAAATTGATCAGTATAGGGTTTTATATTTTTTAGGTTAGGGGTTAGGTTTTCCATGAAACCTAGGTTTTTCTCATGGTTTTTGATGTGTTTCATGACACGTATTTTTTCCTCCAAAACATGCTAAAACCATTGGTTTCCTGTTGTTTAGGATAAATCTGACCATCGCTATTACAGTAAATTATTGCTTGTGCTGTGTTCCCCCACCCAAAACCCCCGGTTCCCATGGTGGTTCCCCCCCAGATTGTAGGAGGGGTTGGGGGGGTGAAATCACTTCAAGCAATAATTTACTGTAATGGCAATGGTCACATTCATCCTAAACAACAGGAAACCAATGGTTTTAGCATGTTTTGGTGGAAAAAACACAAAAATTGAGGTGATGCCTCTATTCTGAACTGTTACCAAATTTAGATATAAATTTGGTGGTTAAGTTTTTTTTTAATCTGGTTATCACAGATAACTCTTATTTTGTAGTGGATGGCTTTAAAATTTGTGAAAACCTATAGTTAGTTTTATTTACTGACTTAGAGACATTAAACTCTTCCAGATTTGGGTAATTTTGTTTTTGCAGTATCTGTAGTGATGATGATGTACTATTTGTAAAAATAAAAAGTAGCTATATAAGTATTTGAAGTGAACTTTGCTGTATGGAGTTATTCTTCTTTATGGTGTACAGATTTGTTCCACGCACATTACATTTTTTAAAGTTAATGAGTTTAGAAGAAAAACATTTAGAAAATCCATTGATACCAATATTTATTGCAAGACATTTAATCATACAGAAAGGAAATATTAAGAATTACTCACTAGCTACATCAACAAACTGTAGCATAATATCAATAAAATGATAATGCTCAGTTTTATATAGCGTAGCTAATTGGTCTATTTGTATCGAGATCTTGATAAAGAAAGTTCTCTAAACCCTTAATTTCTTTTTAAAAATCCTGGTTTTATGTATTGGTTAAATTATAATTAGACTTTATAATTGCTTGATTCAATCTGGGTGCATTTGTGATGTTACAGCTCACAAGACATTACAGTGTTCACCAAATTTTGAAAATAGAGATAGGCCCCTATCTTTATTGATAAAAATTGCAATATTATAATTACAACATTACAATAATTTTAACAGAATAACTGTTAGGTGGACTGTTGATAATTAGTTAATTTGACCTTTAAGCTTTACTGGGCTCTCTCAGTACTTAAAAGATGCAGATAAAACATTTCACTTTATAGGTAGCTAGTTATGATTAAGTAATATAGAGTATATACAAATGTAGTTGAATACAAGAAATGGGTTATAAATATACTTGGACCTTGCTAAATTGACACCTGGTATTTTGGCTATTGTGATAATTTGGCTATTTTTCTGTGTTAAAATATCAGGCAAATTTTTGAAGATTTTAAATTTTAGAAGTAGTCTCGATGTCTGGTTAGGATGTCTCCATGTACAGCAAATGAAGTCATCTCATAGTAAACACACTAAATTCTAGAATAGCATTACAGCATTATAACTTATAAATAAATATTGGGTAGGCATAGATAAACTTCTAAAAAATGTAAAAAAATGTTTTTATTCAGACAGCCCTGGTTTTGAAGGACTTCCTGGGCCTATATGTTAAATTTTCAAATTTACTGATGGTTGTGGAATGTCCTTTTACAAGAATAACAGGATATTAAAAATAAATAAACTTAATGAACTTGCACCTACTTAAGTTAGACTGTCTTAAGGAAGGATCATTTTAATTTAAGATCAGTGTAGGATAAATATTTTTATGTATTGCAATTAAAGATTCAAGCCAAATATAGCCCCTAGGCTTGTTTAAAAAATAAAAATGCCTAAACGAAAAAGGCCAGCAGAAGGAGAGGATGATGGACTTTTAGCTAATTCCTCTTTGAATGAAGGTCGCCCCAAGAGGAGAAGAAATGACACCACCTTGGTAGGTAACTTTATTCATAATATAACTTTAGTACTATTTGTTTACGCATACCTTATTTATTGTACCAGGGTGAGTAGGCTAACTAGATTCTGTGGGCAGTAATGGGTAGGGAAAAGAGCTTCTCTTATGAAAATGTAGGTCTCATTAGCTTTTAGTACTATGTATTCCAAAGCCATTTATTTTAAAAAAATTGCACTGCTGTAGGCTTAGAAATTGGGTAGAGTCTACTAACTACATGGTTTCTAATTGGGCACCACCCAGCTAGAACATGATTATTAGTTTTTAAAACTGGAAAGGAAGGCTGCTAGATTCACATTTTACTTAAAGGATGGGCCCACTAACACTTGCTTAAATCATGAAGTTCAGTCAGCATAGCATGCCTTTTATATTGTTTTTTTGACTTAGATTTAGCATGACTAGTTAGTGGTTGAATGGGGAAGTGGGATTATGCTTCTTTCACTTCTCTTTATAAGAAATAGTTTTGCTTTGTTTTAGGTTTTTGTCATCCAAACTAAAAATGTTGGTAAGTCAAAGATTTTAATTTTGTTAATTTTTGTCTCTTCATAGGCAAAATATTATTTTGGTTGTATTTTATTATTTTTAATTTTTAAAGATTTTCAAAGAAATATAAGCTATTTGTCAGTTATATTTGTTGTACAGGATGTAATAAATATATATATATATATATATATTTTTTTTTTAAGTTCGGGAAGAACCGATTCGCCTCTATTTAAAAGGGCATATCTCAGCGGAAAAACAAAGAAAAAGTGAGAGGAAAGACAGAGGAAAAAGAAAGGGTGGAGGGGACAGTCGAAGTGGAAAAAGACCAAGGATGACAAGGACTGCAGGGTTGAGCCCATCATCCTTGGGTGCTAGGGCCGGGAGGGCGCACATGAAACCTCCAGGAACAAGCACGTACAAACGAGCACAAAGAGCACTCAAGAGCATGAGCTTAGAACCCCCTTGCGGGGATATATATATATATATATGTGTGTGTGTGTGTGTATATATATATATATATATATATATATATATATATATATTAGGGTGGTCCACTCTTATAGGGGTGGAATTTTTTTTTGTGATTTTGTTTTTATTGCTGGGTTGTAACTTATGAGGATGGATGAGAAAACACCTCTGGGAAAGTTTTATTTGAATCAGTTAATTTGTAGGGGTAGCACATGACACTTGAAGTTTTGGTATAATCTGAAAATCACAGCAAAGTTAATCTTGGTGACAGTACATGACTATTAGGGTAACTAACAATTCCGAAATGAATTGACTAACAATTCCCTCTGTACCTCATTTGATCTTTGTTTTCTCGCCCAGTTGCCAGGCTGACTTCAGTGGTTGAGGAAACTGCTTCCTGTAGTTAGCAACAACTTGCAGGAGATACTGCAGTTGTTCCTCATTCCTGGTGTGGCAGCCGTTGTATTCATTAATGAGAGCAACCCCCCTCTCTGCATGATCGTTCACGACAGAGAGGTTTGCCACTGATTTCTTCGTTATTTGGTAATCAGGATCACTGTCCCAATCCCGCACCTCCTTCCTCAGGTATCCCACACCTGACCCCAGAGACAACAGCAGTCTTTTTGAGTTTGCTGTTGCTAGTGACTCGATTGAAGCCCCCTCAGCAACACCTTTCCTTCTCTTCTGGCAATCAGGCTTTCCTTCAACTTCCTCCATCGCCTTCACCATTGCTGTTTTAGTCTCTTCAGACACCTCAGGATCGAAAATCGCGAGGCCCACCATCTCCTCCGAAAGATACCAAAGATGACTGCTGAGTTTTTTTAATGCCACTTCCGAAATTTTGGGGTCATGGTATTCCCGAAGACTCTGCAGAAGACTGAGGTTGCTGCGAGGCGCAGCAGCAGCTATTGGTGCTGTCATCCATGCCTGCAGGTAGATGGAAACAGCGAAGACACTGACATCCTTAAGACACTTTTGCTCTCGTGGAGTGAGGGCTGAGATTTGTCCCCTGAACAGCCACATCTTCAATGAATAGATCACCTTAGATAACCATCTGGCTTGGTGCATGGGGCCAGGTCACTTGAAGGTGTAGTTGTCAATGC